>QLPD01001808.1:595-52890 GCA_003314085.1 Hymenopellis raphanipes
TCCGGGCGCATTGAGTATTTGATATTCAGGCACGTTTAGAGTTCTGTAGAACGTTACGGGAACTTCCGGTTGATTCGGGAGTTCGGTCCGTAGGCGCGTAATGGCCACCTTGAAGTCTCTTCGCGTCCTAAGAGAGTCTCCTAGAAGTCTTTGATAGACTTCCCAAGTACTATAATGTATTTGTATACATGTCTTTCCTACAAGAGGTCGTACAGAAATCGCAAAATATGCCTATTCTGTAGCCAGTTTGTACTGTGCGTATCACCGCACCTCCCATCTTGGCCGCTTCGAAATACCTGTTCGCCAAATCTATGGCGATACTGTCTCCAAAGGCGCTTGGAACCCATGGTTCAATGATGTTGTCCGGAAAGCGATGTCCAAAGCGGATGTGTGCCTCGCGAACGCCATTCACGAACGTTTCGAATTCTTGGCTACCTAGACCACTCAACTGGATACTCTGTTGAAGGATTTGTGCCTTCGTTCTTCATAAAGTGTCAGGACGTTCGGATGGATGGAGATTTGACACTGACTTTTTAACAGTCCACACCGGCGGTAGCATCGCCTTCACGATCACGCCTTGCAGTATGAATATATGTTCTACATTTTCCATCTCGACGTTGCCCGACAGACGCCAGGTAAGTCCATCGTCGCATGACAATACCTTCGCTGACCGGATCCATTCCGTCTGCATAGTGTTAGTATAACCAGGTTTTTTGTGCGTTAGTCCACTCACTGCGTCTTTGCCGTTTACTGTAGACTTTAAATCAATTCGTCAGTCACAGGTCACAGCTGACCTGGATCTGACGAAATGTCACACATGTCACCGGTCCGACTCAAAACTGATGAAAAAAAATTCTGGAAGTGGGCGAAATCCGTGAAAATTTGCCCCAAAACTGGTCGTAAGTGACGAAATTTTCTTCCGGGTCACGGCACCTTCGGCGCCACGATGAAATAAATTTTTCGTCAGCGCGGTCACAGGTCACACGACCTGACGAATTGAATTAAAGGGTACAGTAGGTGGCTAGGTTCTTCCATTCGTTCTCGTATCAACACCTCCAATTGAGTACCTGTCTACGGTGAGAATGCAACGATACTTGATGTCACAAATACACCTACGCGCTTTTTCCTTGTCGTAGAAATCGTCCATCTTTGTCCTGTAAGTGAACGTTCGAATTCAAGTATATGCTTTCAGTCTGCTCCCTCTCTCCCTCCACTTGGACTCCTTCGCTGTCTTCTTTCCAGATGCCTGTTTACTGACAGTCTTCCTATTGTGAATCCATTTCAGTTCTTTCGCGATCGATCTAACTAATTTCGGCTTATATCTGTACAGGATACGTCCTCCCCACCGTTTACGGTATCTCTGGAAACATTGCGCTCCTTCATGGATGTGGTCCTATCAAGCTGTATACCTCATCAATTGGACTTTTTATGCCTTCAGTATGTTGGACGCACCTGAAATGAAATCTCCTGACGTGCTTCTCTTTCTTGCGACGTCAACGGGTCGTTGTGGTCTACAATCTGGTTGCCGACACATGTGACGATCCGCGCCTTCACATCGATGACTTAAATACTAGTCGAAGCAGCATTCATACAAACTAGAGCCTTCCCTTTCTCCCATACCATCCATGTCAGACTCTGGGGACGAAAAGTGTGCTTTCCTCCCGCCTTATGTGTACTTACCTGACGAGTATCTTTGCATGTAGCTTCACCGCCGCCGATGCCTTGGAGCACGCACGAGGCACACGTCTGCTGACGTTGGATAAATCTAAAAAAACATTCCGTTTTCCTTTTCATGCTTTTTCTTTGTTCTCTGATCATTGGCCGTTTTCGCAGCCGCACCTCAACCTCGTCCGTTCGAGAATCGTATGTTCTCCCCCATTCATGCTTTGTCTTTCTCATCATATTCGACGCAGGTCCAAACCCGTTGTAAACCAATCTCGGTATGTCTTTTTGTTTTTTATCGCTGCTCTTCATTAACGGTTGTCTCGTCTTTGCTCTCTCTCTCTCTCTCTCTCTCTCTCCCTCTCCCTTCTGGTCTGTCTCTATCTCTGAATCCGTCTATGTCACCGTTGCTGTCTCCGTCTCCACATTTCTCCTTCTGTTTTCGTCTCCCTCTGTCTTTCACTCCGTCTCCCTTCCTGCTTTTTCTCTCCCTACATCCTCTACGCCGTTTATCTCTTTCCTTCCGTTTCTCTTTCCTCACCTTCTCCTTCCCTCAACTTACCCTTCTCAGGCGTCCTACTGCAAAAACTTCTAGCACCTCTTCAACGAAGAAGCAGGCTACGCTGTCTTCAAAGATCGTACCCGCCTCGACTAGGTACGTCTTCTTGTTTCTGCTCCGTGTATTCTTTCATTCATGTCCGGTTAGAACTAAAGTTCAACCCAAGACACGATCCACTAGCAGCTTTAAATTCAAACCAGCGGTTTACACCGATAACGAGCACGATGAAAAGGACGACACAAGCGCCGCTATCGCTCAGCTTCAACTCTTACAATCACAGTTTCCTGGTTTAGATCTTGGGTATGTCATTTACTACTGTACATATACACGTCTTCATACTAAATGAACAGCGATGCCCTTGATACATTGACGAATCACGCAGTGCCGAAGTTGGACCCTGCGTTTGAGGAGGAACAAGTGGAGGCCGAATATTCCGCCGAGGAAGGCGGCGAGGAAGACGATGAAGCGGACGGTGAACGGTTGGTTGTTTATTTGACAAATAGATCTATGAATTGCACTCACCTCGACCGACATCCAGAAACCAGTTTATCGATGACGAGGCCGAGGAGTCGGATGAACCTGTGAAGCCGTCTGGTCAGAAATACAAGACTGGTTACGTAGATGATGGATTTGTCGTTGACGATACGGAGGATGAACAGGAGCGCGACAGAGACGATGGCGACGCGCCTAACCTTTTCCATGAGGAGGACAATGAGGCTATGTGGGAAGGCGGTCCGGATATCGATATCCTCGACGAATATGAAGAGTAAGTTTGGTATGTTCATACGTGTCGCCGTAATTCATGTTCTCCAGAAAGGTTGCTGCCGCCGCCGCTACAGCAGCAGGAGAAGGCGAAGATGAAGAGGTCGAGTACGTGGTTTTCGGTTATATACAAGGGTATACACTAACGCGTGATGTGTACAAATTAGAGAATCGGTTTCATCAGGAAAAGCCTATATGCTATAAGGCATCTTAAGATTCATGTCAATGGAACATCAAACTTTAAGCTCCAAAAAGCTCTTAAGGCTCTAAAGACATCTTAAAGCTGGTGCATCATAGCCATGAAACTTAAGGCGGCAAAAGACAGCAAAAGACGCCTAAAGATGACTTAAGGCACATGCCTCAATGATATCTATCCTTAAGCACCTTAAGACTTGAGGCATGGTTTCTATCAACTTAAGACAGGTCAAAGGCAACTTTGTGCACACTTTACAAATACATCTAGCCTTACACAGCTTAAGACTTGAAAAGGACTACTGATTTTACTATGATTAAAAAATGCAGCTTAATTCACATTGAGGCTATTACACCATATGTAAGCTAGTACAAGAAGGACCACATGGTCCGTGCATACTAAATAGCGACATAGAAATCCATATGATGGAGCCAGATACGAAGTCGGAGGCTTCAGAGTCGGCGTGGCGCACATGCTTCACGAGGTTCATATTCGTGGACGCGTTGCTAAGGACAGATGAACGCGGCTCGGAGATCACCGTGCAGTATGGCCGCTTTATGAACCCCTCCCTATTGCAACTCGTCCTGCACAAACATCCTCTTATCCAAGTCGATGTGTACGCCCTCTGGGCAACGAGATGGAAAAAGTCGCGTGTCCCAGTTGTAGGATGGCTGCACAGCCAAGGCGTCTCGCTTGTCTGATCTGGCGTCGTCAAGGCGCGGAAAAGTCGCTGTATGGACAAGACTAGAGAAAGCTTGATGAGAAAACGGAGTAGACATAATTATTGAAGACATACAAGCACAAGTAGAAAGTGGCCGCGGAGTGGGAGCAAGCGGTCAGCTTTCTCAAGTCCCTCCTGTGGTAGTAAGGACGTTGCCGTGCACACGTCTCTTGAAGCCGTTGAAACTTCTTGACGTCGTCATCGTTGCCGTCGTCCCGTCCCGTCATTGCTCTGCAGCCTTCGAAACGAAATCTGTTTCTGCCAGTCGTATGGGCTTATGCGTCGGCTTCTCTTCTAGCGGAGAGGACGCAAAGTCGCTCTCCGTGACCACGGATGACGACGCAAAGTCGGTTTATGGGAGTCTCGTCGCGAAGGTGGTGGAGGAAGAGGTGGTCGGCACGCCATATGCGTTGTAGGGCGTGGTGGTGGTGGTCGAAAGGAGGGTTATTCGTGATGGGATCGTCGCCGTCTGTAAGCCTTGAGTAATAGTGGTGGACGAAGAAAACGACAGAAACGTACCCATGTGCCGCTGCCAGCAGACGGCGACACCATCTCCACCTGCTCCCATCCAGAGCCCGGCGCTGTTTAGACTTCTGGTGAACAGCGTCGGTTTTTCAAATGAATGCTGCCAGGTCGTCTGGGCTTACGGAGAAGGCGGCTGTCCTGGTCAAGTGGCCGTCACGGCAGAGTCAAGTCGTCGTCGACGTTTGATGACCTCTTCGCTGTCGATCCAAATTTTTATTGCAGGACCTTTTCATCCCGCGAGAAGAAGAGTATCGAGAGTATCGAGAAAAACGACTGGCACCTCTGGAACCTCTTCATATCGTCGTCATCGTGACCTCGTTGATCTGCGGCCTCGTTGGAGGGCTTACGCGTCCAGCGGGGCCGCAGACATGTAGTCCAAGAAGAGGGAGACGACGCAAAGTCGGTCTCCGTGACAACGGGCGACGACTCAAAGTCGGCCGCATGTACCGTAAATATCGTCGGCATCGATAGCCGTGAGTGTTGCTTGTCGTCCTGAGCAGGTCTGTCGTCGATGGTGGTGGTAGGAGACCAAGTAAACGAACCCGAACAGTGTTCGGATTCGCGGTCCGTGCCGGCGCCAAATCTCGAGGAAGTCGCCATCTCCACCTGCGGCGGGAGTTAGATCCAAAGTCGTTGATGATGGTCGGAAGGAAAAAGCGAGATGTCTAGAAATTCCGCTGTTAGAAAAGGGGGGCACAGTGAGTTAAAAAATGGAATAACATACTGTGGTGCAAACTTGATTTACAAAAGAAAATGAGAGGTAAGAGGAGAATGTTGCCCACATTGGTGGGGCTTATGTGTCGTCGACAATGCCTCATCACCGTAGCTGTCGCCGCTGTTGGGCGGACGTAAACAGAATGCAAAAGAAAAAAAAAGAAAAAATACATACCGACGCGCAGCCTCGTCAGCAGATGGGCTGCATCATTTCCATTCTCCCGGCCTTGCAGAATCCAGCTGCGGATGCCTTCTATCGTTGTGTTCTCCTCCAGGAATGGAGAGGATAATATGCTGCCTGCACCAGGGCTTACGCGGGTGGTCGTCGTTGCTTCGTCGTCAAGCCGCTGCTCCCATCTCCGTCGTCATTGACCTGCGGCCTCGTTGGAGGGCTTACGCGTCCAGCGGGGCCGCAAAACGACGACTCAAAGTCGGTCGTCAGTCCTTGCCAGGGGGAGACGACGCAAAGTCGGTCTCCATAACTGTGCGCGACGACTCAAAGTCAGTCGCGAGAGTCGAAAATGACTGTGGTGGCCGCGGCGAGTCTTGGCGTGGAGCCCTGGAGAGGTCGAGGTGGTGGTGGTAGTGGTTACAAGAGGAGAGATCGACTCTGGACAGCGTTCGATCACTGTCCGGATTGTTCGGATCGAACTCCGAACATGAACGGAACTGGCTCATCGACGTTCGGGACAGCGTCGACGGCCTCAGAGTCGTAATTTAAAGATCGGGATCTCGTGCAGTATAGTTATATTCTATGTACCAATAAAATTTTTGCTGATACTACTGCATACAAACAAGGAATCGCACTTACATAGATAGTATACGATCAAGCCAGCCAGACATCGCGCGCTCCAGCGCCGTCAACCTCTTGGACAGCTCTAATTTTTATTGGCATGCATCCTTCATAGCTAAGGCCAGACATCCCAGCTAAAATTTAGGTAGCAACTTCATTCCAGATTAGCTTTTTACATTGACAACGCATTTCAGAAATGCCTGTTTGGGCCATTGACTGGTCTGACTTGCTGGGTATGTTTTTTCATGTGAGTGGTGCTCAAATCGATACAGCTGATTTATACATATATCTCCTTAATGTACATACTCTCCCGCGCTACTATGTACTTCTATGGTAGTATAGACGTTGAGAGTTGGCGCGGATGGCGCGGATGACGCGGACCGTAGAGACCTCAACGAGTCAAACTCGAGTTTGACTCGCGATCCATCACACGAGTACTCGTGCCCGAGGAGGTCGATCCGCGATCCTTGTACGATCCGACTCGCTATCGATCCGCGAGTCAGACAGATCGGATCGCCGAGATCGCCGAGCGGATCGAGTACTCGAGTGAACTCGAGTATTTCCACACACCCAACTATTCATGCACGATGGGCATCCCCGGGCAATGGCACGGGGACACTCAGTCGTGCATGATGCAGGACTGGGTGGTGGTGAAAGGTGGTGATGGTAGTGGTGGTGGTGGGAGAGATGGTGGTGGGAGAGATGGTACTGGTGGTGCTGGTGGGAGTGGTGATGGTGGTAGGCACTTACCTTAAGTCTCAACACCTCATCCTCAATGCGCCGCGACGTGGCCATCCCACCTCACCGTCGTTCCATCATCCTCATCCTCATCCTCGTCGTCATCGTCCGCATCGTTATCGCGTTATCGTCCGTATTGTTATCGCGTCGTCCGAATCGTTCTCGTGTTGCTGCGGGTGCTGCTGCCATTGCAGAGACAGCAGCGGGCTCAAGCAGACAGTCAGAGCATAAACACACACACCAGAGGCCGCCTGACAATCGTCAGAGCGGCAGGGGCGACAATTGTCACTCCCTGGGTGGTGGTGGTGGTGGTTGGGAAAGAGATCTAGCCATCGATCAGAGGCTTACGCGGCCTCTCGGTGTTTGCCGGATCGTGAGAGATACAGAGATATTCATGCGAACGTCTTATTTGGGCGACGCAATGCCCCGTTTGACTTCGTAAAAATTTGTAAATTAAGCTTAAATATATATCTAAATATTCACGAGTCAACACGAGTACTCGCGGCGAGTACTCATGCCGCCAGAGCCTGATCCGCGATCCACATGCGATCCGACCCGCCACGGGTCTACGGATCAAACGGATCGGATCTCCGAGATGACCGAGCGGATCGAGTACGGATAAACTCGCGTGATCCGTTGACTCGTTGAGGTCTCTAGCGGACCGTGAGTCCGAACACTGTTCGGAAAATCGTCAAGTCCATTTGCCGCCGGCACATGAGGCCACATATGCCTCACGTGCCCGTTGGTTTAAATTCCGATCGGCATTCCTTGACGACTTATCCTCTTACCACCACTTGCACTGCTATTGCCGCTGACTCGCACTGCTGCTATGCGCACAGTATTCCCGACTTGATGCTGCTATGTGCACGTCACCCTTTGCTCCATGCTGCTCCGGGCACGTCGACTTCTACAGATCGTGGTTATTTCTGAGAGGGCGTTACTCGGTTACTTTCGTGTCCTTCCTGGCCAGGTGCGTAGCATGGCTCATTTCATTTATACTGTCTGAATGTTTGTGTCTTGCTAGAAGGGATGGTGATACTTTACGACTCCCACGACCATCGAGGACTGGCATGGGACCTCAACCCGCGCAGCACACCCTCAACGCGTACGCCACAACCCGAGCACTATTCCCTCAGCCCGAGCACGACACGACGCCCTAAACCCAGATGTGACACCCTCAACCCCTCGACCTAGATACGACGCCCTCAACCCGACCACGAGGACCGAGCACGACGACATCAACACAGGAACCTCGACTGAACACGACGACATCAACCCCTCGACCTAGACACGACGCCCTCAACCCGACCACGAGGACCGAGCACGACGACATCAACATGGGAACCTCGACCGAGCATGACGACAACAACCCCTCAACCTGGCCACGACGCCCTCAACCCGACCACGAGGACCTTGACCGAGCACCACGACATCAACCTGAGCTTGAGGACCGCAACCTGAGCACGACGACGTTGACCCGAATACGAGGACCTCGACTCGAACACGATGCCCACAACTCGAACATGAGGACCTTGACTTGAACATGACACCCTCCAACCGAGGATCTTCGAGGATGACAGTGACATGGAACTTTGAGGATGACGATGGACATTGAGGACATCATTGAGGACTTTATCAAGCATCGAGGATAGTGACTGCATTGAGTACTAACCTGTTGACCATGGTGATGAGTATAGGGATCTGTGTAGCTAGTGATTTCTAGTTTTGTGTACAGCCCTCAATTATGATGTGCTTTTTGCTCCGTTTTACGCATTGCATAAGCCTGCTTAAGGAGCCTTCGAAGGCTTTGAGAGTATCTTTTGAAGGTTTTATTGTCTGTTGAGGATGGTTAGAAGGCTATTGAGAGGCACTTGAAAGGCTGTCAAGAGGCAACTTAAGATAAGGTTCACGGGGATGGCTGCTTTAAGTTAGCTTAGTAGTGCTTTATGGACTGTGATAAGGCAGCTTTAGCAGCTTTTTAAGTGCTTTTTGAGTTGCCGAAAGGCTGTTGGAAGACAACTTAAAACAAGGTTCACGATGACATATGCTTTAAGTTAGCTTTAGAGAGCCTTTAGAGAGCTTTTATAGTATCTTAAAATGTCTTAAAATGCTTAAAAGATGTCTTAAAGAAGCTGTTAGCGTGAACCTTGGCTTTAAGCTCTTTGCAGCTTATTTAGCATTTCGGACTTTTTATGTCCTAAGACGCTTTAAGTTGCTTAAAGTTGCCTTATAGCATATAGGCCTTTCCAGATGTTCTGAAGTTGGAGAAGTCTGAAACCCTCCGCGGCGTCGCCTTTACAAGAATTGTACGCCCGTTCATGGCGACGTGGACGATGATGCGGCTGATGGTTCGAATCCTGAGTTAGGTATGTTGCGTTCCGATGTGCGTTATCCATCATCTTATTTACTTCCATACTAGAGGACGTGTATGAAGAGGACTTGCCCCCCATTGATCCATCGCACGGCGCTGCCGCTTCTGACAATGAAGAAGAATATACGGAGGAAGCTTACGACAGCGAGAATGTAATCAAGTGGTCCGTGTCCAAAAAAACCTCGCTCCTATGGAAAATGTACAAAGGACACGTCAATAAGGGCCTGACGTATGATTTCTTTATGTGTTATACTTAGTCTGTTTTTGATGGTTCCTTCATTGTATAGGCCCTGTCCAATCGTGACACTGGCAAACGCGGACCGACTCTATCCTTTGTATGTCGCTAACTACGACAATGATACCTTCCGTCGAGCTTACGACCAAGAAGACCTAGAGTGTGTCTAATCTCCCCTCTCTCACTATTCTCGCTGATTAAGCATGGCGCAGTGTATATCTTGAGCTGCTGCTCAGCGTCCGGATCGGGGATACGGTATTCCTTGGCAACGTTGTGCCCACCGACTTTTCCACGGAAACGTACGAATATACGAACAAGAAGAAGGTCACCAGTAAAGGTAAATATCTGGTATGGGCGGACACTCGACGCCTTGCGATTTGCATGACAGTAGGTGTATGTCATGAGTCTTATCTCCGAAGGCCATATTCTCGTGAGGGGGACACGATCATCCATACCATCTTATTGGGAGTCGACGATCAGTTTCATCGATTGTCTGCCGCTGTTATGGGCAAGGCGTTCGAATTTAATGAATACATGGCTGGACCGGTTACCGTTGTGCCGGCCGTCCAACACTCGGTCGTTTCCTTCTCGTCTCTCCCGCGCTATGGGGATAAGGAACCGACTTGGCCACCCATTCCTTCATCGTGTATGTAACCTTTCCCTATTTGCATATGACTCTGACTCTGTTGTAGCAAACTTGCAGGCACCAATCAACGACGGAACGCCCAAGGCTCCGCCTCCTTCTCCCATGTCAAGCGCTCGCGTTCCGAATTTGAGACCGCGGATCGGCAGAGAATCTAAAACAGGAGTCGAGGCGTATAACTATCCTTGTAAGCGATTTGTTGAAGACCACTTAGCCAGCGCTGGCTAAGTGGTCTTCAACATAAAGTAAACTCCGATGACCATCACGATGTCACTAGATCGGTCCCCCCCGATGGCAGAAGATTTGGCAGCATAAGACCCACGGAAGGCAGCAGAAGACCAACAAGACCGGGAAGAGGGGGATAGCAGTTGAAACAGACCACCACAGCGCTAGGTTACCGGCCGGGAAAGGTCATAGGGAAGACTCTCCGACATCACAGGAAAAAGTGATGGTCGGAGTTTACTTTATGTTGAAGACCACTCAGCCAGCGCTGGCTAAGTGGTCTTCAACACGATTATCGCCTCGCCATGCATACAAACATTAACATCCTTATCAGGTCCAATATTTGACGGGAGGGCCGCTCCGGGCAAGCCTGCTTTCGCTTTCAAGGATTGGGAGATGGACGCCATGCAAAGACATCCACCTTCATATCCATTTTACCTGGATGGGCATACCGAGCCTCCACCTAATTCCCTTTGCGTAGTCAGCTACATCGCCAACACGTATAGTACCTTCAAAGAAGGAACTACAACTTCGTACGATCCCACCTTGTCCCTCAACGTCAAGTGGGTAGTTGTCCTGGGACTCGCCAAGGCGGACAAGCCTGTCGTCGTTACTCCGAAACCAAAGTGTGTGCCCACTTCACCGGCAAAGCTGAAGCGTGAAGCTCCCAATTCTTCACCACAGCAGTCGCCATCTTCAAGAAAGGCGAGACTTGACGCCCAACATCTTCGGGGACCGTTTCCTCCGCCGCCTTCCACACCACCCACGCGAACATCTGTTCCTTCACAACGTTCCCCTGTTAAAACGCCCCTTTGTACCGCGTCCACGTCCACCGTCAAACAATCTTCTCCCATGAGAACGAGGAGTGCGCAGACGCCCGCTCGACCTTCTGGTTCTTCATCCGTGCCCGTTTCGTCGCCCATAAAGGCTACTCGATCGAAGACAGTCAAGGGTGGTGTGATTCAAGGTAATGCATCTGGAAGTCCTGTAAAGAAGAGTAACGTCAAACGTGCTGGTTGATCGTATGTATATATATATGTCGTAGGTTGCTGTTGTATATCTTGTGCGTCCAAATCGCATTGTACTCCCCAATGTGATTTCCATATGTAGTAATGTCCTTCGGGTGTGTGACGTAAGCCTGAACACTTTGCCTTCGACCATCATCTTTTTCACGCGTTGCTGGTGCATTCATCCTTTCATTTGGGTCTCGTTCATATCAGTAAAAAAGGGTTTCCCGTTGGCATGCCGCGGCGTGGTAACAAGTCGGAAGAAGAGTGAGTACAACATTGTCTAAGCTACCATATTGTGATATTTCGACTACTTAGACATCAAGCAAGTCTCGCGCATCGTCGAAAGGTTTACGCAGAGTATGGACTCGTCCGTTTAATTCGTCGGTCTTTCGAAACTGATTATCTGTGTGCAAGTTCAAAGGCGCAACACAAGGGACCTCGCTTCACGACCATCTTAACCACTTCTAACTGGGCAGACCAACAAGGCGGTCGACGTAGAGCGTCTGGGAAATGTATATCTAGACATAAATCACAGGGAAAAATTGGTATATGGAGCACTTTTAAATCACTAATAGCCTTAGAAACTAACCAATGCCACAGATAATGTAAACACTTCAAATGTTGAATGCACGCCATCCTCCGCGTATGACGACTCGATGACCAAGTGCGAAGTGCGTATCCGTTTTAGTCCTTGCAATCTGCTTACTATATCCCCGAAAGTATCCTTTGTCGATTCTGCAAACTTGGACGACGATCGTAGTTCGCCGGCTCCTTCCACTGAAGCACGTACACCCTTCCCTAACTTCCTGGTCCACTAATCAATATAATTCAGAATTCATTCTTCACCGTCCATATGCATTCCTCAAATGACCCGAGTCCGCCAACTGTGAAGCCTTCCCCATCCCGTGCTCTTCCAGAGGCGATCTACCACTATCAATGTTCTTGCCCCATTCCCGCTACCACTTCATCAGCATGTACTCTACATTCGCCGAATGACGGATCGGATCTATATCTCCAATCAGCTTCGGACGATGTAGTTCTCAGACCTCTTGCTTCCACTCGTTCAGCTACCACTCCTTGTTTGCCACCTAAAGACGACCATTCTGCGAAGCTCCGCAAATGGTCGAAATCCACCAACTTTATCGCTATGGAAAACGTATCATTAACCTACGAGCTTTACAATTTCATCCGGCAGTATATGCAGACCGCGCGCTCAACATCGAAGGATACTCATTCCCCATCTGTTCCCGCCTCTTCCGATTCCCTATCTGTTCCCGCCTCTTCCGACCCAACCTTCGCCATGGATGTAACATTGTATGATTCAGAACGAGTGTTATACTCCCTACAGTGTCAACGACCGTCAGACGTTTATGTTCTACTTCAATCCGTACGCGATATCTGTTTATCTCTAAGCAAGAACTCATTCCTGATATTAGATGTCAAGGTCATTCTCAGAATCTTCCGACAGAGGTCAAAATGTTGAGAGCCTATTACCTGGCGCCCAGCTGACTTCAAACGTTATGGACTCTGTACTCGACGCGTTCCGGCAAGAACTACCTGTTGGTGTTGTTTTGTTTACTACCGAATTCATGCCTCGAGTCGTCTACTCCCGAAAAGGCTGAATGATTACTGGTGTTGGCTTGACAGAGTATGCTAGCGTATTGAAGGATCCCGGCGCCATAGTACGTACGCCCTTTTCTCTCTTACACCGTGTTCAGTAGGGTTCGTAGGTCGCTGCTGAACGTTTACGTCCCTCCTATTGGAAACGTATAATAATTCCCTTCTGGAGATCAAAGCAACAGCGCTGGGTGACTATATGTCTGGATTACGAGCGATGTACTATCAAGGTCTTCGATAGCGAGCCGCTCGAGTCGCCCCCTTCGTTTCGACATTCCTCAGCAGTGGGAAAACTGTTACTCGTAGGCCCTCATCATTCATGATACCTGTCAATACCTCATTCATTGCCCAGATGTTACGGTCTCTATTCGACGGTATTCGGTCGACTTGCATGGATTGTACACCATCAAAGGATTTTTATGAGCATGCATCGGTACGTCTATTCCTCCTGACGTCAAACCAATGGTGACGTCCCTTCTCTTAGATGCCAGCGCATGTAGACGCGGTTGATTCTGGTATATATGCCATAATATCCTGCTTGCGTTTATGCCTGTAGGACATATCGAAGACACCGACGAATTCTCGCTAACAGAGTATCCTAATACAAAGTGGGGACATACCGCGAACAATTGTCGTCTACAATTTATGTATGATATATGCTATGGATCATGACCTCCTTCTCCCCAAACCAAGTGCGCATGGGCAACATGAGTGGTTTAAGACAAAGTCACCGGCTGACTGGTGAGACTAGAAGACTAATCGAAACTACGGGGGCAGCATGAGTCTCAGATGTAAGGCCAATTTAAACACGGATCTAAGCAACCCATCAGGTAACCGGAAGTTGCACACAGAACAAGCGGACGACGGAGGCAGTAGCGAGCAGCACATCTTGCCGATCGGATTAGGAAACTTATTTGGGGAAGCACGTGTATGACGGTCACATGTTTCGCGCGTCACTTTGGTTGACTTTCTAAACGACCACCATCTGCCGCTTGTCTGTCCGTTGGCGCTCCGTTTTGTATGTATTTTGCACGCTGTTTAACCATCTCTCATCATCATAGGCAGCCTACCATAATCAACTTTATTCAACACCAAAAGGGACTTACCGCTTACCCAAACGTCCTCACCCGCATTGTTCTACAACCTGCGACAGTAGCCATCTGACTAGTTCTGTTTGTCCACTACTTGCTGCTCCTGATCTTACCACCGTCTCCTTTCCAACACATCGGCTCCTTTCATCTGCCCTGTCTCGAAATTCTTCATCCTCCATGTTGTCTGTACACTCCTGCTTCGATTCCTCCGTATCCGAAAATACCGATCGCCAAAAGTCGTCAGACATTGCTTCTCCGACCGTTGATGCTTTAGAAGATAACCTACGTGAATCTCAAAACGGTCTATCCACCCTTGTGCCGGATGTTGCATATGCTGCAAGGAGAGACGCCGAATGTCCCCGTTCCCTTAGCGAATATTTTCCGATGACTTCTGCGTATGTATTCCCGTATGATACGGTATGTTCTATTCAAATATTACCATCCTATGCGGTGTGCGCCAGTCAACTGTTACCGTCTGAATCGGTGTGCCCTACTCAAATGTTCCCGTCCGGTACGGTGTGCCATGCTCAAATGTTCCCGTTGAATACGGTGTGCTGTACTCAAATGTTCCCGTCTCATACGGTATACTGTGCTCAAATGTTCCCGTCTTATACGGTATGCTGTGCTCCAACATTCCCGTCTTATACGGTGTGCCCCGCTCAAATGTTCCCGTTGCCTTATACGGTGTACCTTGCTCAAATGTCCCCGTTGTCTTATGCATTGTGCCCTGCTCAACTGTTTCCATCTAACATGGTGTGCCCTCCTCAAACTTTCCCGTCTGATACATGCCCCCCTGATACATGCTCCCCTGATACATGCCCCACTGATACATTCACGACTGATACATTCCCGACTGATACATTTCTGCCTGATACATTTTCCTCTGATACCTCATGCCATTCTAAAAACTTGACATATTATATGATATGTCCTCTTAGCATTAAGCTATATAATCTGATATGCTCAGTACCTTCTTCACTTCAAAAATATACTGCTAGCTCTATTCAGACCTTCCTAGATAATACATTTGTATACGTATTTGACACAGACTGGAATGATGAAGTTTGGATCTGTACTGATGCATCTTTTGATACATGTTACTCTAGTCCAAGTATCTCAATGAATAATGTAGTGAAAAATACTATTCAGCCGTTTGAAGGTGCAGGCCAGCGACCAATATATTTTGAGTCATCATTTATTAAGTTTTACATACCTTTCATTTCGGAAACTTGCAACCGTTTAATATATGTAGGTCATATGTCAAAATTATATGCAGATCTTTATCACCCTTTAGATAAATATTGTGTACATGTAAATATTCCTATTCAAAATTTATGCTTTCATATAACTGTTGCTGAAATTAAATCAGCAGCAAAATTGCATAATATTACATTTGGCAAAGAAAACTTTAAAAAATCTGCCATGCAAACAATATGTGATTCACATATTTGTTCTGAAATCTGTGAAAAATTTGTAACAGTATTCAAATTAGAATATAAAAATTTTCGAAAACCACAGCGAAAAAATGATATTGAATTAACCTCATTACGAGCACCAACACATGATGCGAATGGAACTTTACGTAATTATAGCTATAAATTGAGTCAGGATAATTCAGACTTTCCACCTACACCAATAAGTAAAATTGATACAGAAAATATTGTACGAGGCGTATGTTCAGAATTAACTCCTGCTGCTTTTGAAGAATCGGGATGTGCAGTTTGTGGTCAACTTATACCTAAGAAAAATTTAAGCCGATTAAGTGCTGTTCGAAATTTATTACATATATTATCTGTTCCTGGGATAACTCGTAAAGAACGTTTTTCAGATAAAGATTCTCATAAATATATTGATGGTCCAGTAATTGATAATACATGTGATAAAATATGTGATTCTTGTCGTGCATATTTAAGAAAAGGTGAAGTACCACCAACTGCTTTAGCTAATTCATTATAGATTGGAACTGTGCCAAAAGAACTTGCATGCTTAAATTGGATTGAACAAATTGTAGTTGCTCGTGTACGTCATAATGCAATGTTTATAAAAATTAATTCGGGCTATCGAAAAATGGTAGCACATTGTGTAGCATTTGCAAACCCTACCCCGAAGATATATGATGTTCTTCCCCCTCCTAGAGAAGAGATTGAAGAAGCTATTGTTATGTTTTATACTGGACCTAATAAGCCTGAAAAAAGACACTTTGAGCAATTACCCTTAGTTGTAAGACCAAGCAATGTTCGTAATGCACTTAACTGGTTAAGATTAAATCATATTGGATATATGGATATGGGACCTCCTTCTGAAGTCAATTTAAGTACTTATCCTACCGATATGCTACCCATATCATTACATTATCGAGAATCTGTAGCAGATACTAACGTTTCTGTAAATCCTAGTGTACATGAAAAAAATGATACGATGGCATAGACATATCCGATGGTGCATATCCTTTTATAATACATAGGTTAGTTGGTCCTCAATTAGATACTATGTCTTTTGATGCAAAAAAGGCTGCTGCATTTGAATGGTTTGATAATAATGGCCGAGTTTTGGCAGTGGGTCGAAAGGCAGAATGTGAATCTATATATAAAAATCCGGAATTATATCCATTGATGTTTCCATGGCTATTTCCTTATGGCTTGGGCGGAATCGGAGTTACTAAATTTTCTTTACGAAATCATTATCGATGGTGTTTGATGTACTATGATAAACGTTTTCAGTTAGATAAAATTTTTTCTTTTATTGCATTTAGTCATCAACAAATTAGACAAACTAATACAAGTGGATTTTTATTAATTCAAAAACCAAAATTTAATGAGATAAGTAAACGTATATTAAATTTAGATATGCCTACATTACAGAAAGTTACAGAAGTTTTAAAATCAGAAGGCAATTTTTCTCCAAAAACACAATTAGAAAAAGACTGTTTTCAGGTATTACATGATTTAGATCTTGTCGCCGGTAAAGTTCAAGGTTCTTTAACTAGTAAGAAATATATGCGTAAAGAATTGTATGCATTAATGGCATCCGAAGGAGCTCCCTCATGGTATATTACTATCACACCTGCCGATTTTGAGCATCCCTTATGTTTATATTGGGCAGACACAAATGAGTCTTTTGTTTCTAATCATCCATTAGCAGCTGCTGTGCAAAAATTACATATAACAGAAAATCCAGTGGCTGCTGCAAGATTCTTTAATTTTATGATTGAACTGTTCATAAAATATATTTTAGGTGTTGATAATACATCTCGAGGATTATATGGTGATATTTCATGGTATTATGGTACAGCTGAACAACAGGGTAGATTAACACTTCATGGGCATTTCATTGGATATATACGTGGTAATTTATCTCCTCAAGTAATTAGAAGTCGATTGATGGATCCAACTTCTCATTTTCAAACACAACTAGTAGAATATTTAGAATCATGTCATCAAGCACATTTTACAAATGGCTCGTTGGATAGTGTATTACAAAATAATTACAACTTATCTAATCAGCCATCTTTTAAGAATCCATTATTAGAATTACCTCGATGTCCGCCTGCATCTTGTACCGCTAATCATAGTGCAGAAAGTAATAATCAAAATGAAAATTTAAGCGATAATTGTAATATGGATGATATACATACTGATTGTGAATTATGTCATGCTAGCGATGAATAGTGGCAGCACTTTAATGATATCGTAGATTTTATTATAGCTCAAGTGCAGCTACATGAATATTCGACGAAATTTGATGAGGCAGGAAAAAAGCGAAACTTTTCAGATTCGAAGGGATGTTTAGATAATAAGTGGCGAAAATGTAGAGCTCGTTTTCCTCGACCTATATTTTTAGAAACTTTGATAGGTGAAGATGGTCATATTGATATGAAGCAACTGGAAGCGAATATGAATATGATCTCCACTCTTTTAACTTACTGTCTTCGCTGTAATACAGATGTAACCTCATTAAAATCTGGTACTGCTGTAAAGGCTACTATGCATTATGTAAGTGAATATGTGGTCAAGCCAAGTTTACGAACATATGTCATATTTGATGCTATTCGATCTATTTTTTCTCAAAGCGTTGAACTATTAAATGGTAAGGAAACTTCTGCAGAAAAGGCACGAAAAATAATAACAAAAATTGTTAACAATTTAAGTATTAAAATGGAACTTAGTAATCCTATGATGTGTTCGTATCTTCTTAGATTTCCAGACCACTATACAAATGCAAAATTCAAATTATTTTTTTGGCGACCATATGTATCTGAAGTATTAGCTTTTTGGGATCCATCTAATCCTCATATATCAAGAGAAAAAGTAATGATACGCAAAATTAAAGGAAATATTGAATCTTATTCTAGAGTAGATAACTTTACTCTTCGTCCTAAAACATTAAGTCATCTTTGTCTTTGGGATTGGGTTCGATTATGCAAAATTATTAATGCAAAGAAAAAGGTGGATGAACAGGTTATAGTTCCTGAAGATGTACAATATATGCATTCTATTGACGAAACTGAAATTAATTGTAATATTATAGAATCAAATACTATTAAAATAAGTCAATCCTTTGATACTGAAGACAATAATGATAGAGATGACGTTTTAAAACACAAACAATCAGATTACTTATCAGAAACTGATATTCGCTTTGTTTCTCCAACTAAAACTTTAGTAGCCAATGATATAAGTATTGATAATGATGGATATGTTAGTGATGAATCAGACTGCTCTGAGTCTACACTAATTGATACTAGTGATATTCATATTATACAACAACAAATACAAGAAGATATTAGTATGCGTACTGGTAAACATTTTTTTATGGATAATCATATCTTAAAGGATACTCATTATGTAGTATGTACTGATGAACTTAATAGTGTAATTCCTAATCTGTCAGGTGGTATTATTCCCAGACGAGATCAAGATAATCGTGAATATTATTGTTGTGTTATGCTAGTTTTTTTTAAACCATGGCGATTACCTAGAGAATTAAAAGAAACGGAAGAAACTTGGTCACAAGCATTTAATTCTTATTTATTTACAGATCGTCAAAAATAGCTAATGGAAAACTTTCATTTACGATACGAGTGTTTAGATGCACGAGATGATTTTAGAGCTAAAATGAAAGCTAATAACGTAGATGACAATATGAATTTACAGAATTTAGATAATATATTAAATTCATATAATTATAGCGATGACGATGATGATTTATTACATAATGATATTAATTTAACAGATATTGGTCTAGAAGATGAAAATGGTGTTTCTATAGGAAAAAAATCATTAAAAAAATTTATGGAAGCTAAAGACATGCAAAATATCTTAGTATCGACAAGTTGGGATCAACCAGATTATAATAATCTGCCACTAGATGCTGATTTTGCACCAACTCCCATTACTAAAAATCAGACAAGTCATGAATGGCATTTGACTGTAATGGAGGGTAAATCAGAAGTATTATCACGTCGGAAAGCAGGAATACCCTCTGATATACCACAAGTAGAAAATCCATTTTTCTATGGACAAGTACCACGTACCGATGCTTCTATCCAAATAACATGTAAATCCTTATTAGAACAATCGATAGATTTCATACGTATAGAACAGAAAAATTAACTTAAAAGCGTTATTTTGAAGTTTAATTTAAATTGTGAACAAATTAGAGCATTTACGTTAGTAGCAGATCACACAGTAAATCCAACAGCACCTCAGCTAAAAATGTATGTAGGTGGAATGGGTGGTACAGGTAAATCTAGAGTTTTAGATGCATTGGTATATTTCTTTGAGCAACGTAATGAGAGGTATAGATTAACTATTGTGGCTTCAACGGGAGCAGCAGCAGCTAATTTAATTGGTGCAACTTATCATTCTTTGTTAGGTATTAATTTTAGTGATGAAGAAATGTCTGCTACCAATGTTGCTAAGGTTTGTGAACGTCTTAAAGGAGTGAATTATATATTCTTTGATGAAATTTTTATGTTATCATGTAATGATCTTTATCGAATAAGTGCACGATTAGCAACTGTTAAAGATTGCGTAGATCTACCATTTGGAGGTATAAATATGATATTTACCGGTGATTTCGCTCAACTACCACCAGTAATTGGAAGGGGGAACGGAGGACCTGCATTATATAGTCGTAAAGTAGGCGCTATTGATGGATTATATGGACAGGAGGCTGCATTAGGAAAAGCTTTATGGCATCAAGTTACGATTGTAGTTATCCTTCGAGAAAATATGCGAATGCAAGAAATGAATGCAAAAGATAAATTATTTCGAACAGCTTTATCCAATATGAGATATAAGGCATGTACTGCAGCTGATATTGCATTTTTACGTACTTTAGTACATAATAATTACAGTTTAACAAAAAATATTATACTACCATGCTTTAGACATGTATCTATAATTACAAAATTGCATGCACATAGAGATGAAATTAATAGATTAGGCGCCATCAGATTTGCCCAAGAAACAAATCAAGAACTCTTCCATTTTTATTCTGAGGATCAAGCATCCGAATCGCAAAATGAAAGAGAACAACGTTTAAAGAAAGGTATTCGTAAAAAAACAAAAGTCATTTCGCCAGAGTTACAAGAAATATTATGGAAGTTACCTCCATCTGCTAGTACATCTGAAAGTGGAAAAGCACTTATTCCTGGAATATTAAGTATATGTATTGGTATGCCTATCATGATTCGAGCAAATCTTGCCACTGAATTAAATATTACGAATAGACAAGAAGAACGTGTTTATTCTTGGATAGCAAAAAGAGGTATAAAAGGTCAACCTGTATTGGATGTATTATTTGTACAATTACTAAATCCCCCATTGCCTGTACAATTACAAAATTTACCATTAAATGTAGTTCCTATAGTTCCAGGTCATGCTAAAACAATTACTATGCGACTACCTAATGATACTGAAGTAAAAATTAGTAGGACACAAATAGATGTGCAATTAAACTTTTGTATGACTGTACACTCCTCACAAGGCAGGACTCGTAAATATAATGTAGTTCATTTAAATAATTGTGAATCCCATCTAGCATATTACACAGCACTTTCTAGAGGTAAAACTGCTAAAGGTACATTAATTTTACAAGACTTTGATCCTGCAAAAATAACAGGAGGCGCATTAGGTGATCTTCATCAGGAATTTCGTGAATTAGAATTACTAGATGAAATTAATAAATTAAAATTTAGTGGTCAGCTAAAGGAACTTAACATAAACAGTACCAGATATAATGTGATATCAGACTATCGGAAAAAAAAGGGTTGCGATTATGTACCAAAAAATATTCATACTGCAATTTTATGAAATTCATCTGATCCATTTTTAGAAATGACTCCAGATTCTATTGAATGGCAAATCCTACCGAAGAAACCTAAAAAGCAAAGACAAAGTAATAAAGAGCAATCATTAATAAATCAGAAAGATTCATTACCTAAACCATCCAATCTGATAGAATTATCAATCCTTCTGCGCAATCAACACCTGAAGCATTATATTCTATGAGAAAGAATAATATATTAGTTCCATATGGTCCACAATGGTCTGATATGAGTTGTGCATATGATAGTTTTTTATTTATTATTATTAATATATGGAAAATGAATCCAATATATTATACGTCATTGTACAAAAATATTACTGTTGATAGGATGGGTGTATTAAGTGATTTATGTAATGATATTCTAGAAAATTCATATGAAGGTATAGATACGATACGCAATAATATACGAAGTATTTTATGTTCGAAATATCCATACTATTTTAAACAAGGTGAAGCGTATTATATTGCAGATGTAATTGATTATATGATGGTGTATTCAAAGCCACATTGTGAAACTTATTTATTATGTGAAGTAAATAATAATCATTTTTTTCAAGACAAACGTGGATACTCTCATACAACATTTTATTTAGAACAAACTGATACATATCATGATATTCAATCCTATATCTTAAATAATATGCCTAAATGGACCGGTGAACGATGTCGTTTATGTACAGCAACTTGTAAACGAATTCATATATTTGATACATCTTTGGATATTATTTTCTTTAATGTTCAAGCATGTCCATTAATTAATTTTAATAAAAAGGTTAGTATTAATATATTGAACATGGAAACAGAATACATTATATCTGGCATAATATATTTTATTCCGGGAGTTACAGGACATTTTATTGCACGATGGGTAGATAACAATGAAGATGTATGGTTGTACGATGGAATGCATCAACGGAATGGAATATATGAGAACTCATTAGATAATATTATTACAACTCTTAACGAAGCTAAAGATGGCTCCATATATTATATTATATATAGAAAACTAATAGCAGATGCAAGATATGACGAATAGACGTGCCTTTATTTAGCTCTCACTAAGGTGACAAAAACAAGTCATATTTACATGTAAATTATCAGTGACTTCAGGGAAATACACAAAATTTATCTCATGCAGGGAATCACACGTGATGTCTTTCTACATCATTCCTACAGTTCAAAAAAAAAAAAAAAAAAAGATCTCAGGAAATGCTCTTAAACTGGTGCACAAAGTAGGATTGGCCTCCAGTTGGTTTCATATAGCCTCTCTTGACTGGTCAAGCATGTCCTGATCTTTATACATACTGTAGTCTTACGACCCCATGGTCACAAGGTGTTACGTATTATCCTTGTGAACTAACAAAATGTTAGTTCATTCAGGGTCTGCTTACTATAAAATGAGCGGCAGCATTAGCCCCCCATTGAATATTTTTTTGGGCCTGCCAACCAGCAAATTTTAGAGTGTTACGGGTTACGGGGGATAATGTAGTTCAGTTCACAACCCCATGTTACGTGTTATGTGAACATGGGGTCCCGCGCAGCCACGCGTGCCGCGCACGTGTAACATTACAGTATCTGTAAATTTTGAGAAATGGGCTAGTGTTGGATGAACCTGATAGATAATTTACCACTCAAGCTTTGGTAGAGCCAAGTAATTTCTGCTTTCATCAACACGTCTGATGAACACGCCTGGCTGCTCTCATGTTTATGCCTCCTTGATATGAGCAAGATACGCTCATATGCTCATATGTGCTCTTATGCCCATCCCTCCTTTATCTCCCTACTCACATGCCCCAACCTTGCTGCTCTCATGCGCACTTGCATCATTGACCACTGAGACCCATACAGCCAAGCATTGGATTCTGTTATTAACCGCATCTTCCTGCTAATCCGTTGTAGCAGCAAACGAAGACTTGATACCAGATCAGGACAGTTCCGAGCCAAGCGGACTGACCTGCCGTCACGGCGTGATTGCCTTCACCCTAATTGGAATTAATCTTATCCATCATTACCGTGGGAACTTGTTGAATCTTGTTTCTTGCAACTCATCTCGTCCCATCTGAACGCCTTTACAAGACGATTTGGAACCCTTTCTACCAAAATCTCCGATGACAAGTAATTTCATCCTCTTCCCGACACTACGACTGTCTCAGCCCTACGTACTTGCACATCTGCTCTCCTCCGTTCACAACCACGTCGGAACACTGAAAATGAAACGTCTTACTTCTCATTCGACAACCACCACATCACTTCAGAGCGACACTATCTACTGGCCTTCTAACGCTTTTCTCCCCGTAACACTTCCGCTCTGCACGATTTTCCATATATGTCCTCCATTCACAACCACGTCGGAACACTGAAAATGAAACGTCTTACTTCTCATCCGACAACCACCAAATCACTTCAGAACGACACTACCTACTGGACTCCTCGCGCTTTTCTCCTCTTAACACTTCCACTCCGCGTAACACGACTTTCCATGTACTTGACGCCACATCTGCCGCCCAACATCACGTCGCGTTCATGTATCTCTCAAGTCCAAAAGTACGTGTCTGTAGCCCAACAATGATTCAGTGCGTCATACCATGCTTGTTATAATACCTTATGACCCCATGCGAGCCTCCAATGCTCAATTACAGAATGTAACATTCATTTAGACACCAACCATGTTCAGAAAACACGACATTCTGAGGCCACTGATCCACTGATCACCAGCTTAAAGGTTTTGCCAATCGAGGACAAACGTTGCCACTGCTTTCTTCTCACCACCACCATGTCTTCCCCAAATGCCCCTCCCCTTCAAACTCTCCTTCACAAGACATCTCCAGGCCAAGAAACAGACAAAGACTCATATGTCAAGGTATGTACCAGTCTTAAATTGCGTGTTTTTCTCTTTTTTTGATGTTTTTCTCATCACTGCCAGCCCGGCCACATCATACCCGCTCCAGCAGCCGCGACGCCACAGACAGCCGCCGAAAACGGTGCTCCGAACGCAAGAGTACGCCCGCTCGCCCAACCCGGCCGAATTACGCTTATTTTAGTAGGAGGATGCCCTTCAGCCGCCCCAGAAGAAAAAGCTCTTTTTCTTAGAGCCACAGGTGCGTGTTTTACTACACCACAAACGTCTTTTGACACTTTTTTCCCTTGTCAACCCTTCAGGACTTCTCTCCTGCGTATACCGCGCCCGCCGTCGCCGTCGCCGCCCCCGCGCCCGCCGCGCCCGCCGTCGCCACTTCCGCGTCCACCGCCGTTACCACGCCAAACAACGTCGTTTTCATTCCCTATGCAGTACGTCTCACGAAAGCTCGCTCGACGATCCCGCCAACACTCAATAGATTGACGAACTCCCGCTGTTCTCAACCGGCGTTCTGCCTTCCTTCCCAACGAGCCACTCGCGTCCTCCAAAGCGTATTCGCGAAAGCGTATGTCCTGCCATTCACATACTATCATACAGTGCTTATACCAATGACAGGACCAACGACCTCTGTACGCTACTAACGCGCTCCCTGTTTCGTCCTCTCCGTATACAACGACCCCCCTCGCCATCTCGCCCTTCACCCGAAACCATGTCCGGAAGCGCGTCAAACATACGTAGAAAATAGTCACCTCCATCGCTGCGTACCTGTACTTGTACTGTACAAATTCAAGCAATCCGCACATTTTGACGCCAGGCCACTGTCCGGATGATTGTCGTAAGGAAAAAAAAAAAAATCGAAATTGCCCCGGACTTGCCACGCTTGCGGTGCCCCAACCCGTTTATAACTACTTGAAGTGCCTTGCACAATTCAATCAGAGACTTCGCATGTATCAACCGTATCGTCATCATTATGGTCCTCCGCTTTCAATCCCAGTCCACGGCTAGCAAACGCCCTCTGGAGTGTGCATTTATTCGCACTCTGGTAGCGAAGTGCATCGGCCTGGTACCACGCGTCCCGGGCAGACAAGACTGAGGATGGAGTCAGAGAAAGCCGTATGGACGAAGGTGGACGAGAGACTTACAGTCTGGATTGCACAGCTGGAGCTGGAGCGCATCAAGGAAGCGGTGAAGGAAGAGGACGTTTCCCTCTGTTCCAGTAGGATCATGGCGGTGGTAGAAAACCCACGAGCATCTACAAGGGCGGCGAGCACATTGTGTAACATGTTCCCCCAAACTTCACCAGTGCCTACGAGGGATCATTAATACACGTAAAAGACGAATGACATGAGCTGGGATTGACCATGAACTTCATCGAGGAGTACCTAAGAGGATTGATTTTCCTAAGAATCTCTTCAGACATGGCCCACATGGAAAAGATGTACATATACGCATCCGTCGAATACGGGTAGGACTGAGCGCCTGCAAAGTTATTGAAAAGGTATGGATTAAAGACGAAGTCCTCGATTCTAGAGGTGGGTGCTGGAAACCCAGCTGTGAAAACACAATCAGCGAGCAAGAATAATATGTTGTCAGTATCACCGGCTCGGCCATGGCGTCTGACCAACCTTCTCCCAACCCTTTTGCTTCCCTCGTATGTAAATACTTGCCAGTACCACCTCCAGTCATCCTGTTCGTAACGCCGTGGGTGAACTCGTGGATCAATATATCATTTTCGAAAGCGTTGTCACGGGAAGGCTGGGACAGTCAGGAAGACAGTTGGTAGAACCGGTAAGATCTTACCTTGGTGAGGTCGAATAATAACAGGACTAGAGAACATTAGATCTGATGCGGGCTGTCGTTTGAAACGATTTACTCATGTAACCTGATTGGCCACTGGACTAGAGTTAGTACAGTCCCCGAGATCCTAAGTAGAGGTTGAGAACCTACTCCGGAGGTGTTGCGAAATATGCATTATTGCGGCCATAGTAGGGATCCTGGACCGATACGCGGACATAATCCTTCTCAGCACCACCAAGGCCAAAGTTGTTCCTCTGGAAGTTGAAGGCTGTCTGTGGCATAAAGTGTACTGCTTATTATACTTGAGAAAAAACGTGCCTCGTTGAAGCCATACCTAAGAGTCAGGTCAGAATGATGTCAGCCATGGAAGGACAATCAGGACGTACAGATACGTGATGTTATGCATACTGTTGACAACGTAAAACGCGGCCGTTCGGGCAGCATCGACGTTGGTACCGTTATCAGGATCTGTGGTCAGGTCGACCTTGAACTCGAAACCAGGTCCGCTAGAATCGGTGTTTTTTTTGAAAGACTCCGCATTATTTCCTCTGAAAGAAAAGTCAGGGTGCGCCACATAACGGAAAAAGAACATTACGATGTCGTGCTGAAACGGCGCGTCACTGGTCAGCTGAAACATAGGGTCTGTTCGAAAGTCCTCACTTGGTTTCGCCAGTGCCGTCATCAGTCCATCCCAAACGCGAAGCGGAAAGGTTCGCAGGAGCACCTAACCTGCCTCAATGCTCTTGTTCTGGACGGGAACGACGAGATACTGGTCGTGATCAAATCACAGAGGTTATACATCAGAAAAGGCTACACACGTTGGCTTGGGCGACATAGTCAACCACAGACACAAGCTCTCCAGAATGCGCGTCCACGTATGCGTTGTATCATGTATGGGCAGTGTCATTGCGTATCTGTATGGCGTGTATGAGGACCGTCGAGTAATCTTCCTTGACGACGTAGTTCAGAGCGGGTTCGCAATTGTCGTACTTCCCGCCAAGGATTCTCTCGGCAGTAGATATAGCATCCTCGACAGCGATGGATGGCGTCGAGGGGGCAATGCTCTCTAAGAATACGTGAGGCTATAGCATTTAGAGAGATCATGATACGTACTGTATGAAACGCGTGAGGACCCGTATGAAACGACCTGCATGGATAACCTGTCAAAACTGGAAAAGCTTGTCTCGCGATGATGGACAAACCTTGTCATCCTTCATCGCAACGTCAGCGACTGCATTGGCGAAAGGGACACCTTCCTGAATGAATACCAGTGAGCGTCGATGTTTCTGTCAGTTTCGGTACATACATGTGTCTGACTCAGGTAGGCGTGACTGACTATCTCGCCATCGAAGCCGGCGCAATACGCGCCCTGCTCTATACCAACGCCCATTTCGGAGGCGATGAACGAGCAGGCCTTCTCGGCAAAGCTGGCATCAGAGCGCTTGGACAATGGGTAGTCGATACCACTGGAGCCGAACACCTAGAACATCCCAGTCGGTATGGTAACTGGGTTAGGAGAGTAGCCAGAACAGACCTTGAAAATCAACGGAGGGTGAAACCCCTCGACCTTTACGTCTCTCGAGGCTTGCATACCGTCGGTGGACGCATAGATGACAGACGCAAAGACAACGGCTAAGAAGACCGGAGAGAAGATGGTTTTACAAGCAACCATGAGTAAAAGCAGAAGACGAAGGAAGAGACAACGAATGAGAGAGACGAGCCATTTATCACTGTTTTTATATGCTCGCGGTACAGTTTGCTACAACGCAAGTCGGTGTGCTGTCTCGCGTGCATCACAATCCTTCTGTTCTTCTAGTCGCTGGGGCGTCACGTCAGAATATTAGTCTGGACGCTTAAGAGGTGTGGTTGAGTACTCAAGCTAGTTCTAGTGCGCCATGCCTTGTGGCGGGACTTATTCGCAGAATCCGTCGACGTTCTTCGCGAACAGGGACGGAGATCTGAGGGCTTGAATGGGAGTCCATTCTCCATCATGGTACAACAACATCGACGAACCTATTGACCGAGCTTCATGAGAAAGTTCTCAGAAAGTCGCATCACCAAAGTGCGTCCTTCGTCTTGAAGCGAAGGGGCCATTGACTTGAAGCGAAGGGGTCATTGAAGAAAGCTGTGTTTCAGCAATCAACCGCCATCAGTTCGGTGGCAGTCATGAACGTGGTGTGGTGACTCTTGAGGCTTGACTGATCTGGCAGTCCATCGGCAACTTTCAACATACTTTGCTTGATCTAACGGATGTCCATGGACATCGGAAAAACGCTCAGAATATAGTGTTCGATCCACTTTTCTTTGTTTACGTGCTAGCTTGCAATCGGTAGTCAACACACCTGAAATGCGCACCGTTCCTGCTAGTTATCCCATTGAACTCCCATGTACAACTTGAAGACTTCAAGTTGCGGCCCCGCAGTAGAGTAAGAAATTCAAGGATGTTCGTTCATTTACCCAGAAAAGTGCTCTGTTTTCGATGATGCTCGGCTGGGACTTGGGCTGGGACGGGGAATATGGGACCTCACGTTAAACACTCTAAAGGTTGCATGGGTCCGACGCAGTCCCGGATGTTCACGCAACGTGTTTGCACTGTGTGCTCCTCCTTATACACCTCCTGGGTACAGTGTACCAACTTTGACACTTTATGAAGTTTCTCAGCTACGGTCTTCCCTCCTTGCCTAGTATGTTCTACACATTGGGCCTTGGCCATCTGAAGCTCTGACGCGAATACGCCTACTAAATATAACTCCTGCATACGATTGTACCTGGTGGCGGGTCTCTATCTTTGATGCCTCTTCAGTATAGGGCAGTCCCCTTTCAACACCACATCCGCCAAACCGCGCCGTCTTTGTGTGCGTGTGTACCACTTCCATGAAAATAGAGAAAGTGTTGAAATTGAGAGAGAACATATAGAAGACTTTGAAGGTAGATACACTACGGGTTCAATCTAAGATTTACATGACCATTGGCCACCAAGCTCTTCGCAACACTCTTCTCTGCCTCCTACGTATCAGCAGACTCGGAGGTGGTGGCGTCGCCCTTCAAATACATGATAAGTTAAACATCATACGAGCTTGGTAGACAAAAGTGGCATTACCTCGGTGGTACTGGACGACGTCATCTCGAGGACTTTGGTGGGGTCCAAAGCCAAACACATATCCTCGGGGGGCTGGATAGGCGACGGCGTGGGAATCATCGCACCCGTCGCGATACCCGTATTGTCATCAGTGAGCCACACAGATGCCCTACTGGACGCCCCAGTATATTCGGTGTCCCACACTTTGATCACGGGATTGATAGTCAGTAGATCCCTCCTGATCGCCTTGATGCCGTACGTCTGGGCTGAATCGGGCGCGGCAAAGTTGGGGCTGGTGCTGAATATACCGCCGATGACGGCGTAGTCCGAGTTGGGGGGCACACCGCGCCAGAGGGCGTAGTCCTTTGAGTTCATTTTGGAGCCCTCGTCAGTCCATACGCGCTCCCAGGACGTAACGTCCCGCAGAGCGTCTTCTTCGAGTGCATGGACAATGACGCCGGATGGAGGAGTGAGGGGGGGTCCGATTGTATGAAAAGCAGATGCGCCTTGGCCAAGGTAGAACCACCCGCTGTCGACTTTGAATTATGGTAATTAGGGAATGTCAATGTGACAAAGTTATCCAGCTTACCAGTGGGACGCCAAGTAACCATCTCCGGAACAATTGACATTGGACCACTCACCCCAGCGGTGTTGTCCATCATGTTCGCGAACGTAACGCGTTTATAGGCTAATGCGGCGGTGGGCAAGGCCTGAGGTTGCTCGTCTCCAACGGTGGTCGCCATGTCTGTGTCTGTGTCGATGTGCGTGAGAAGATTGACGGGCTCGACGAGTTGCTTACTTGCACTCACTTGTACTAGTATTTATACCTCTACGCCACCGTGAACTGGAGCCCCGGTATCGGGAAACTGGAACCCGACAAAGTAACGCCATGTTCTATCCGATTTCATCGTAGAAGCCTATCTTTAGTCATAATCATCCGCTGGTGAGAGTCGCCGTCGACGGAATGGACCCGAGGATGGTACGTATTCTTGAGTTTTGGGAACTTTCAGATGACATTCACATTGCCCGCGAACTTAGAGAGGAGCGGAGGCGTAGACTCCATGACGTTGACAGTCGCGACAAAGATCCGGAATCTCGAAGCGCCGGGTGTATGTATTCGAGATGTCCGAAGGCATAGACTCCTGCTATTGACGATCGCCACAAACATTCGGAATCTCGAAGTGCCGGGTGCGTCCGGTGCTTTTATCTTGGTAGCAACGAAGATTTCGACTGAGTCAGCAAGAGTGTCCTCCGTGGCGGCCTCAGACAGGAAGGACCTTGACCGGTTTCAACAATCCCAGTCCTCGACAACAGAGCGTCGGAGAGGAGAGACGTCTGAGCCGCACAAACATCCACTGGCAAGTTAGGATAAATGACTCCTGTAGCTCCAGATGGTCAGCGTTAGAGAACGAAACGAATAGAACTACTGACCACTTCATTCTTACTAATGTGGAAGGACTGGGAGCGTCCATGGTGAGCCACGAGACCTTTCCAATACGCAAAACTCCAGCATGGTGGACACAGAGCGGACCAGAACGCAGAAGCTCATGTCATGACTATAGAATATGGCGAGCAATGTTGGTATCTGTATGGGGGCCTGATAGATCAATATATGCGCGGCCACATCCGTTACGGACGGCTATACTTAACATACACACACCAATTCACTCCCGTGAAGTTGCCGCGAAGCGTGACTGCGTAAAGGGAGCCTAGAAGATAGTTTTTAAATACCCCAGAGGTTAGGGCATCGAACAGAGCATCCTGGCCTGTCAAAAGCCGCGTAGAATTTGAAAAAGTCACAAGGATGTTCGAAGAGTGGAAGAATCGTGGCACTTACGGTAAGGATAGTGTTGGGGTAAGCTTCGCCGACGCTGTGGCCGACAGCTTTTGATATGGATATTAGTTTGTTGCAGTGACACGAGACAAAGGGAGAGACCCACCGTAGTTGATAGACGTCTGGAGCGCGTCAGCGCCGAGGTCAGGCGTGGGGGTCATGATAAAGTCGCACGTCGTGCTCTCGGCGGAGACGAGGGCGATGGTGGCCAGGAGAATGGTGGCGAAGAATGATTTGGAAAACATGATGTGGGTGTGTAGTACTGAAGACTTTTTAGTGTGGGCGAATGCTGAGGTTCGCTAGGAGAAGACGCGTAGTATTTATACTCGAGTCGCGACGGCCTTGCGAGACCGATGTGTGCTGCCGTCGGGTGAGATTGGGGTGACAACTAATGGACGTAAGTACCTGGAGCGTCCTGGATAAACGGCTTATGTTGTCCTCTGATGAATATACTGCTCTGGATTGTCTGGCAGAGGTCAAACTCGTTGAAGAGGAGACGGTACCGTCCCATTATCTGTTTGTTGATCGCTGCCCGACCTTTTCTGGCGCGATATTCCTAGAGGCCAAAGCAGGCATCAACAACTATGCTCTAAATCAATGACAGCCACGGTCGTACCGTCATTTTGAAGGCGAATCACTGCCGTTTCTACACTGGTATCCATCATGCCAAGGCATCATCGTGACTCACACTCTTGATGTACGCCAGACGTGCCATATGAACTACCTCCTCTCAATGACAGCATATGTAGGTAACATGAACCACGCCCTCACCTTTCCAGCTATCTCCAAGGCTTGGGGTTGAACGATGTTTGCACGTGTGAACACACCTGAATGCCTGATCAGTAACAGAACGCGTTTCAAACTTGCAGAGTTAGACGCGCCTTCAATGGTCACCTGATTCCATTCTTAACGGCTTTATCCAAAATTTAAAGACGTGGGTGTACCGCCGGACCTTCGAACAATGAAGCTTACAACGATAGCTCAAAAGCGTTCCGCAAGCGTACTCTTGAAAACATGGAAGATCGAGCAAGCACTGGTTGGCGTGGCGCATAAACCCCAGCACGACGCCGTAGACATTACGGGGCGACGCTCATTCCAATGTTCCGAGTACTTCAAACGGTCCTCAGTCCTCACACATGAGATGCGGATGGGCATGTATTGCGTCTATCCTGGGACGTCCGTCTTCCCAACCTGGGCGGTAGTAGCAGCGGGACACGCTGCCAGACTCGTTAAGACAATAGCGATATCAGGTAAAGAGGTGATTACACGTCGAAACTAAGTAGATACACCTGACGAGGCGTTGACAGAATCATCATGACCCTAAAAGGTAGACGTATTGATTAGTACAAGAGAGAGAGAAAGGTATCGAAACTTATGCTCACCAGGAACATTGCAATAAATGACATTCTGCTCTTCGATGTACCGGAGATACCACGAGCCTTCGCCAATTAACTTATAACCTGCAAACGCGGCCACAAGGTCGTATTGCGCGTGGCTTTGTAGGGTCGGCCATCCACTGCGCGCGCAAGCCAGGAGAGATTACTAGGGGTGGAGCTGGGAGCTTAGTCAATGTTGATAGGATTTCAGAAATGCTACTTGCCTTGAGGCAAAAGAGACAATGTAATATTGTGGTCTGTAGAGCTAACCCAATCTTTGTGGCGGGAAGCAGCGTTGAAAAACGTCATAGCGAGCGCGATTGAACATGTATAAGGAGCGCGTCGTCCAGACTGGCGGCTTTGTTGAGGCCAAACGAGGAGGCGATGACTTTGGTATAGGAAAGACACCTCGACAACGACGCGCCGACAATGCCTATGATGTACGGTCAAATTGGAAGGCGAATACGCGTTAGATTACAGCACGTACCGCACGGTCTCGTTAGGATAAGTCCTCTCAAGTCTACCAGCCTTGCCCGTCCATGTTCGTGACGTTGCACCGTCGACTAGCTGAAGCGTTACTCGTCGTCCTCCACAAGCAGGCAGTACAGTTCCATCTGGGTTTAGTCGACGTTGGTGATGGTAGTGGTCGAAATCCAAAATGGCAGTCGGACCGATCTCTGCTCTTGCCACCATCATCATAACCAAAAAAATGTGCCAAACCACTGCCTTATTTCTGCGTATCTCGGGCTCTCAGAGCTGCTCAATTTGACGGTCATTTTGCTCGCATCGAAATCCACGGCCGTCGCCCGTTTTGCCTTGACGTCTCGTCGTATACCCCTGGTGGGCAGTGGTGGCTGCGAGTAATCCTTGTAGGGCCTAGCGCATATCGCTCAGGTCCCTTTTTTTCGTTTTGCTGACATGAATATGCACTGTCAAGCCTCCGCCACTCTCGAATTACTTCGGAATCAGTCTATGCGGCACCGTGTCGATTTACGTATCGCATTTGGAGGATGTTCTTTACCCAGGCTTCGCTACATACGAGTCTCGAGGTACGTCGCGATGACAAGGCGTGTCGACCATTTAGGTAAAGACACATACAGGAGAGACGAATTCGGGAACATGTATACTATGCCGCGAGTCGCCGTGGGTCTGGCATTAGTCCAACAAGGATATCATCTTGTTTGGGTCACCCTCTGGATAAGCTCGATATCAGGCCGTTGCTGACGCATGTGCCCTTCGTCAGGATTTGCGCGTTCTAGAGGACGGTAATATGACTGAGATCAGAACAAAGTGCCAGTCTGAGTGGGTTAGCAGAAACTTGCTAGGGCCGTTTACTCACGAACGAGGTATGGCTTGCTGGATAATCCGTTGATTGCGGTGGTATGCCTTTATCCCTTGCTATGGTTCCCTTCAGCTAACCTTTTCTTAGGACAGTCACGCAACTAGGGCTTAGGTATCGCCGAGAACCTTCCATCAAGGTTAGTCTGTTTACGCTCTGTTATGAGATAGATATTTGACTTATGGATGTAGGTCTAGGGTGAGGTCTATGTAGCCTTTACGTCGACGGCGTCGTTGCGTTGTCTTCTCGCCGTCAGACAAACCATGCTCAATGAAAAACCATTTATCCTCATTCTTGTACCGATTGGCTTGTGTTCCCCCGCCCCGACTTTGACAGCCGTTCTCCCAACGGCGAAAACAAGAACACATTACTGGTTCTGCGGTAGCCGGCAAGAACCAACGCATGACCCCTATCGATACCCTTGCATTGGTGCATCTACAGGTCATGCATGAGGCGCTTAGACCGTGGATATGCGCATACCATCCTAGACCAGCCTCGGTGTGTCGTTTAACCGTGGTAGGACTTGGCGCTTTCCCGTCCATCTCGGCGCCCAAGCTCGCTCTCTGTGCAACCTCAGTGCTTTCTGCCACCGCCGACAGCTTCGAGTTGTCAACGGCTCATTGTATCCGCCACCTCGACGAAGGTGTAGCTCGACTGTCTTATCCTGGATTCAACGTGACCTGGTGTTCGTGGCCAACCCAGCTTGCTTCGGCCGAGGCTTGTAGCTGCACGCCCGAACACTCTGCCTCACGAAGTGGACACATCGCCTTAGTTCCCAAGCCTTCATGTTCATGTGGTCTCGGTGCCTAAGTCGATGCAATGTTCATCTGCGCGGCGCTCCTTCTCTGCAACGCGTATTTAAGCACTGAACAGTCAGCCTTTTCGACATCGTTCCCACTCCTCCAACGAGTCGACTTCCTGAACTTCTTCTCTGCAAACATGTTGGTCAAGGCCCTTTCCATCTTCGTTCTCACCGCGATTACTCTCGCGTCCCCACTCGTTCGGGCGCCGCTTGACGTCGAAGCGCGGTCTCTGGCCAGAAGAGACTTTGACTTCAAGGAAAAGGAGTTCAAGGAAAAGGAGTTCAAAGAGAAGGACGACAAGGACAAGGACTGCGACGAGAAGGAAGTCAAACACAAGGGCTTCGGCAAGGACTTCAAGGAGAAGGACTTTGAGGAGGACTTCGAGGCCAAGGAGGTTTGGGTCACGGTGGTACGCATCAGTCGAACCTTGCACTTAACGTGTTTCCGCTAACGACGGTGTATTCAGAAATTCGAGGAGAAGGAGGAAAAGGAAGAGAGGGAGAGGGAGAAGCACCATAGGAAGGAAAAACACGAGGAGGAAGAGGATTGCGATGAGGAAGAGGAAGAGGAAGAGGAAGAGAAGCACGAAAGGAAGGAAAAGCACGAGAAGGAGGAGGAGGATTGCGATGAGGAGGAGGAAGAGAGGGAGAGGCGCAACAGGAAGGAGAAACACGAGAAGGAGGACTGCGACGAGGAGGAGGAAGAGAAGGAGAAGCACGTCAGGAAGTACAGGCGCGGCGACGGAGAGGACAAGGACGACGAGAAAGAGAGGAAAGAGAGGAAGGAGAAACAAGAGAAGGAGGATTGCGACGAGGAGGAGGAAGAAAGGGAAAAGCACGGCAGGAAACACGAGAAGGAGGAGGATTGCGACGACGAGGAAGAAGACAGGGAGAGGCACAACAGGAAGGAAAAACATGAGAAGGAGGACTGCGACGAGGAGGAAGAAGAGAGGGAGAGGCGCAACAGGAAGGAGAAACATGAGAAGGAGGATTGCGACGAGGAGGAAGAGAGGGAGAGGCGCCACAGGAAGGAGAAACATAAGAAGGAGGATTGCGATGAGGAGGAGGAAGAGAGGGAGAGGCGCAACAGGAAGGAGAAACACGAGAAGGAGGAAGATTGCGATGAGGAGGAAGAGAAGGAGAACAAAAGGCACTGGTAGTCACCATACTGATATCTATGTACCGCGGACTTGTTTCTGCTCTGGGGCTTCACTTATGCCAGTCAGTTTGTATTGTTATAGCAGAAACACGGTGCCTTCATTTCAAACCCTCCTCGACGCTCGTTGTAGCAAACAGCAAAACTACAGCATCCCACTGATCAGGACTTGCAGTACTATAGGCTTCACATTTAAAGAGTTAATATGGAGGGTGATTCACATGGAACATCCAAAGTTGGGACGAGTCTTTCGATGACCGACATGGAACAAATGAATCCATTCAACAGAGCATCACTAACATTGAAACTAAATTGGTACCAGTAAGTACTAGGTGGGCAAGAAGAACATTGTGGAACCCGGGCCGGGGCCGGGCTAAATTTGGCTTCCTTCCTGGCCATCATCATCATGCAGCATGTGTTCTGGCTTGGCTTGCTCTCGTCGAAGGCGGCAACTATCCCGAACGCGATTGGTGCCGACTTCCTATAGCTCTCTTTGTTTTAGTAATGGCGCCCTCAGTGCGCGCACACACCTCACCGGATGTGTCGAAAATCTTGCTTGTAAACCGCATGTTTCTGCTTTCCTTGTGCTGTCGACTGTTTTTCCATTATGCTTTGATTTCGTGGATTTCTGTGCTGCTGTATGTGATTCTATTGGATCCCTGCTATGGTTCCCTTGAGAGGCTACCGGCTAACCTTTTCTTAGAACAGTCACATATCGAAATTCTTGTTTGAGGGACTGCTCGTGGGGCCGTTATTGTAGAACAAGATCGTCATATGTTGTTGGGCACGCAGGACCTCGTCAGGACGCTTGACGGGAGATTACGCAGGATCAATCGACCGAAGCGCATGGCACGCTATGGCGCGCCGTGGATCATTAAGAATGGGCCGGAGGAGGCCGCCGCAGATGAGGCTGGTACTTACAAGGAGGTGTTTCTGGACAAGGACTCGACTTCGATGATTAACCCGACACAATAGTAATCAGAGGATCCAAGGTACTTAGTATACTAAAAGTAGGATGAGACAGTGTGATGATTGAAAACCAAGAGCGTCACGTAGCGGTGCTTTCGTATGTATCATGCTGGTGCACACATCATATTTCTAAATTTCCACGATGCACAGAGTTCAGGCTATGCAGATGATCCAGAATTTCGGACGCTGAGGGTCGAGCCTCTGGTGATGGTGATAAGCAGGGGGCTACAACCTTGTCCCACAACTTCGGTGGAAGAATACTGTACTATTACGATCATAGGTTCGGTCAAAGGCAAATTTTTAGTCAAAATTTAATCGAAAAAAATCAGATTAATTAAAAGAAAATTATTGGCGCAGGCCGTTTTTTTTCAGCCGTGACCTGTGACCGAACCTATGATCGTAATAGTACAGTACTGTAGTATTACGATCGTAGTTTCAGCTGGTGTGACCTGTGACCTATTGAACTTGCTGGGACTCAGTTTCATTTGCTTATAAATCAGGCGGGAATTACTATATTAGGAAGGCGTGCAAAGCGCGCCCGCCAAAATTGATCAAAATAGGGTCCAATTTACACCTGTAACCTGGGACAAAAATTGATTAGGTTCAGTTCATTGAGGTCTGTGACTCGTGACTAAAAACTACGATCGTAATACTACAGTATCGGCCCGTGGTGGTGATGGGAGGCTCCACAAGGCGATAGGGTTCGCCACGGCGCGCAAATTCGAAAATGGCGGCGCTCCCGTGTAGATCTGAATCTCTGTCAACGACTCTGTACAAGTGTCCTGCAGTGAACTAACCTCAACAACAGTGCAGCCAAAGGAGTATATGTCGACTTTCTCCAGAAGTGTAAGGTCGAACTTTTCTGACTCGTTGATCAGCTCGGGAGGAAGCCATCGAATGTTTCCTCCGTTTCGTGTCGATGTTCCCGGCAGCTTCGTCTCGACGACGAGGCTTATTCCGAAATCAGCCAAACGGCACCGGAAGTCTTTTCCTACAAGAATATTTGCCTGAGGAGAGCGATGTTACTGGTGTTCTAAAGATGCCAGCTGCACTCACTCCGCGTATGTCTTTGTGTATGATGCAGGGGTCGAGGCCGTGTAGGTATTCCATCCCAGTAGCGATATCCAAGAGCTATCCGTGAAGCGCAATATTACTTTATAGTTTCGAGCTAACTAGAGAGAACTGACGTACACATTGCCAGCGGTCATGCCGTGGATGGCTGTTTAAGAAGTTGTTGATATTACCGTATTCCATCCACGGCGAGATGAAACAAAGGCGTCCCGGAAAGACCTCAGCTGACGCCATAGAAAGCTAGAATATTCGGGTGCTTGGAGACTTGGCGCCATATTAACGCTTCCTGGCAAAAGGCCTGAGCCAACATTGACATCTAGCCGGCAGGTCTAAGTGCATCGGAGACTCACCTTCATTACCCGTTGCATTTGGAACTTTCCGTGAACGTGAATTCGCGGCGAGGATCTTAAGGCATACCAATTCTCCCTTGTACCTAGCTCGACAGATATCCTGGGGAACCGTTGGCGTTAAGGACTATTTATATAAGAGAACCTACTGAAAATGCACCTCCAGCATGCATCTCACTGTCGCGCTCGCCAAGATCACTTGCGGGTAGATACAACTGAGCTGGAAGAACATCGTAAAGCTTGCTCAAGGCACGTAGACACTTGATTCTCCGGCGATCCTCAAAGTCGCTAGACGAAATTGAGTCAAGGTCCTAGGCAACGATCAGAAGCATGAGACAGCATCAATAGCATACGTACCGACTGAAGCTTATTCGTCACTTCTTGAGCCAAGTCTTGAGGTATGTACTCCATGTTCCTCCACGGAGCCTCTTGTCTCATAATCCAGTGGAGAACATCATTGAAATCGAGGCTGTCGTTCGTCTGTGTGCTCCCGGAAGCCTCTAGTCTCTTTGCCTCCTGCTCCCGTTGCCTCGGCTCCTCTTCTCGCTGTCGAGGTTCGACTTCCCGCTGCCTCGCTTCCTCTTCCTTCTTCCTCAATTCCTCTTCCCGTCTCGGCAGTTCTGCCTCTCTCTGCTTACGTAGAAGCTCTTCCTCCCTTGCCTTGAGCTCTTCTTCACGTGCCCTCAGCTCAGCCTCTTTACGGCGAGCCTCAAGATGGGCCTCTTTCTCTTTCCGTTTGATTTCGTGCTCTAGTCGCCTTGCCTTCTCCTCCATGCGCCGGACTTCAGCTTCCTTAGCACGTGCCTCCATCTCCATTCTTGCGATTTCCTTCTCCTTCCTCCGAGCCTCTTCAGCCTGCCCCAGACGTAGCCGTTGCAAAGGCGCTTCCTTCTCCTTGTGCAATAGCTCTTCTCTCCGCAATCCCAATGCTTCCTCTTGACGTGCAAGCTCTGCTCGCCGCTCGTCCTGCAGCCGTTGTTCTTCCCGGAGTCTTTCTTCCTCTTTGCGTTTCTCGTCACGAAGCCGCTGGTCCCAACGTTGCGCCTCATCATACTCCCTACGCCGAGCATCCTCGTCACGACGCCGTTTATCTTCAGCTATCCGACGAGTTTCCTCTAGCTGAGCCTCTGTTTCGCTCTCCTTGGGCTTCGTAGATAATGGAGGTTGAGGTGGTCGCCCTTGCGTTTGAGACATCATCGAGGACGCCGGCGGGGACGGTGACGAGAGGAAGCTCGCGCGTCTTGATACAGACTGGCTCGAAAACTGACGGGTAATCATTGGCTGTTTCTCCCTGCCTCGAGAGTGCCGATGAGAAAGCCATGCCCTCTCAGCACTCTTCCTTTTCGTCTCTTCCGAACTACTCGACGAGTCTGATTCGGAATCGTCTGGTGAACTCGACCGTTTCGGGGTAACAGGCGTAGTGAACGCAGCCGTCGAGCGGGGAAGAATGTCCGGATCGTTCGGCCACGGTTCCTTTGCGGTACGTCCCAAGTTGAATGCCTCTGGTACCTCCGGCGCCTTGCCCTTTCCCTTGCCCTTGGAGGACGAGTCAGAATGTTCGTCGTCGTCGTAGAGTTCGGAGATAGGTACGGGTACATAGGGCAGACGAAAGTTCACGGATGCGTTGGGGCGAAGACCCGGATCGTCAGTCGCTGCGTTCTCACGAACATTGTTCGTCGAAGGCTTACTCCGCATGCTGTTTATACCGCCACGCCGGCTTGTAATACTACTGCCTCTGCGGGATAGAGCTATCGGAGGTGGCATCCACACCTCTGGACTTCTTGTCGGGCCATATGAGCTACGCTTGTAAGTTGTCGGGATGGATATGGGCTGAGAAGTGGATGGTGAATTACTGAAAGCAGTTGGACCTTGTACGTCCTCCTCGTCATCTTCAGCTTCCTCTTGCTCTTCTTCCTCCTCTTTCTCGACAATGTCGCTCTTCTCGGGCTCTTTCACAGACTCGGTGACTTGGACAGGCGGGTCCTTGATCGATTCAGATTCGGAAGCCGTCCGTTTGCGAGCAATGTTGTCCATGATGGCCTGCTGTTCGGCACCGACGTCCTCAGTCCTCCATGATCTAGGCATTGCATATCCAGCACCCCACCTACGTTCGAACCGTTCTCGCTGGAGCTCATCGTTGTACGCCTGCTGGGCGAGCCTCTTCGCGTTCTCCCTCCGCTCCTGGTTCTTGGCGATGTGCTTTTTGTACCGTGGATCGTGTAGGTGATCATGGGTTAATCCGTCCGCGGCGAGACAATCCTCGAGATGGCGCTTGTCCTCGGCTACCATGTCCACGTACACGTCTTGCACGAGTTTGAAAAGAGCGTCCTTCCATTCCCATGACGGCTCAAATTGAGATGCCAGATCAGGCGGACTCGCGAAAGAACCGAATGTATGCGTGTATGCGTCTGAGACTAGGGGATTTTCCATAGGCAGGTGTAGTGTACAATTCAGGCGAGGGTTGTGGCTGGAGACGTGAGCATATGCGCAATAAAATGGGCTTCTGCTGGGTGGGAATGGCGGGCGGGTGTACAGCGTACGAGTACACGCGTCGACAAATACCTCGATCCGGTGAGCGTCGGACGGATTAGATAGCGCAGTCTATTGATGCGCGGTAATGGCTACGGCGGCGCGGGGCCGATGTATATTTGATGATTAAATGCGTCGGGGGGCGCAAGAGGGTAGGCGCTTAGCACGCGCTGTGATTGTGGTTGACCTGTAGCAGGTCTTGAATACATCTGCGATATATAAGAGATGCCACATACTCTCAGAGGGGATCCTCAGCCTTTCACGCGCTGGGATGAGTTTACAGTGAGTTCGAGAAACACTGAAAGCACTGTTCCCATGCCAGGTCACCGATCACGAAACGTGGCACTCGCATGTTCTCACCCATGCTCTCTGGTGCTACTTAAGCTTTTGGACCGAGCCAGATCCTAATTCGGATGCCAACGCCTATCGAGGCAGATCTATTTTGGTACCACATCCACACTCGGAAGTCGATATTCTGACAAGTGCGCGACACATCATGGACTGCGCGCTCAGCCCGTCAACCACGGTGTCCTCCCACGCCTCAACAGTCGCGCCCACATCAGCAGCGGGGACATCAGTCATGTCGATAATCGAGCGCACGTCGTATGTGCCATCGTGTGGCGCACGAGCGTGTTCACGTCCTACAGTAATTAAAACTTGACGCCCTTTACATATCGATCGTGGCACTTACGGTGAGGATAGTGTTGGGGTAAGCTTCTCCGACGCTGTGGCCCACAGCTAAAATGGATAGTTAGTTTTAGTCAAGACAAACTTGAAGGGAGACTAGACGCGCACCGTAGTTGATGGACGTCTGGAGCGCGTCAGCGCCGAGGTCGGGCGTAGGGGTCATGATAAAGTCGCATGTCGTGCTCTCGGCGGAGACGAGGGCGATGGTGGTGGCCAGGAGAATGGTGGCGAAGAATGATTTGGAGAACAAGATGAGCAAAGTGGGTGTGGAGTACTTGTGACTTTTTAGTGAGAGCGAATGCTGAGGTTCGCTAGGAGAAAACGCGTACTATTTATACTGGAGTCGCGACGGCCTTGCCAGACCGATGTGGGCTCCGTCGAGTGACAACTAATGGCCGTAAGTACCTGGAGCGTCCTGGATAAACGGCGTTTGTTGTCCTCTGATGAATATCCTGCTATGGATTGACCGGCGACCTTCAGTGGTTGAAGAGGGAGACATAACCGTCCCGTTATCTATGTATGCGTTTTTGTTGCCGCTCGACCTTCTGGCGCGAATTATTCCTAGAGGCATGACAGGCATCAAAAACTACGCTCTAGATCAATGACAGCCACGGTCGTACCGTCATTTTGAAGGAGAATCACCGCCGTTTTGCACTAGTAACCATCACGCCCAGACATCGTGGTGACTCACTAGTACTCACTCTTGACCAGACGGATGCCTGAGTCCAAAGTTAGAGGATTGAACGATGTTTGTACGTTCGACGCGCCAGAATGCCAGATCGGTGACAGGGATCGAAGGGAAACCGCTAACCCCAATCTGGGTGGTGGGACGCATCGTGGGCTGCGCCTGTGCACGTCATATCGAGCGCGATTGGAGATAAGAAAGCAGGTATATGCGAGGAGTGCGTCGTCCAGACTGGTGGCTTTCCAAAGGCCCTACGAACCAAACGGGGAACGCGATGATTTTGGTCTAGGATCAATGTTGATAGGCTTTCAGAAATGCTACTTGCCTTTCCCTTGAGGCAAAAGAGACAATGACATATTGTGGTCTGTAGAGCTAACCCAATCTTTGTGGCGGAAAACATCGTGGAAACACGTCATAGCGAGCGCGATTGAAGGCGAGAAAGCATGTATAAGGAGCGCCCCAGACCGGTGGCTTTGTTAAGGCCAAACTGACTTTGGTATAGGAAAGACACCTCGACAACGACGCGCCGACAATGCCTATGATGTACGGTCAAATTGGAAGGCGAATACGCGTTAGATTTTAGCACATACCGCACGGTGTCGCTCGCCCCCTGGCAGTATACCGTCCATCAAGTCCACCAGCTTCGCGTCTATGTCGTGCTGTCGACTAGCTGAAGAGTTTTTCGTTGTCCTTCACAAGCAGGCAATAGAGTTCCAACTGGGTTTAGTTGGCGTTGGCGATGATGGTGGTGGTCGAAATCCAAAATGGCAGTACTGCCGATCTCTGCTCTTGCCACCATCATCCCACCACCGCCGGGCTACCGAAAAAATACACTCAACGACTGCTTTATTTCTGCGTATCTCGGCCTCTCAAAACTCTTCAATTTGACGGTCATATTGCCCACGTCGAAATCCATGGCCTCTTGTTTTGCCTTGATGTATCAGCGTGTATCTCTGCGTCCTTGGAATGCGCATTCAGGATGATATAGCCAGCGCCGCCGAATTATCCATGCGCAATATCCGGAGATGTCGCGTTGTTACTATCATTTCGTGAGTCCATTCATGCTTTGGCGTATCATGCTCACATCAAGTTGTAGGCCCTACCCATCCACCGCTTATCGCCCATGTCTATTCTATCGTTTCCCAACATGAATATGCACTGTTGAGCCTCCGACATGTTCGAATTACCGTTCTCTGTTTGAAGTCAAACTGATGGATCAGAATGTTACGCCGTCTGCACGTCCCCATGTCGATTGGACAATCGCATTTGGAGGATATTCTTTACCCAGGCTTTACTACGAGAGTCTCGAGGCGCGTCGCGATGACAAGGCCTAACGACCGTTCAAGATTCCTCCCATCAACTCATGGCTTCTTTCGCTTGCTTCACTTTCTACCACAACGCTCAAAGTATTGCGGACGGTTTAGCTGTCATGAGCAAGACCACTTCCCCCTCGAGAGCTTTCGTGAGCGCTTATATTCTATATAATACATACATTTCTAAGTGCATCCGATTAGGCCAATTCACCAGCGACGCTCTCTCCAATCAAACGGCTTCGGCGCATATCCGATACCTTTGTCCAATCCTCATCTTTTGCGAATGTCAAGAAGGCCCATCGAGGGAAGGGGGACCTCTCACATCCAAAGCCACTGCCATCCCAAAAGATTCTCTCAGAACCTGTATCTCTTTCAGATCAGCCGCTTTACGACGCAAACGCTGCGAAATGCGCCGGGAAAATGCCGTTCGTGAACAAGGATTGCTATGGGCAGTGTCTCTGGGGCACGTAAAATGAGGAGCTAAGGGTGTCAGTCTGAGTGGAGAAGCTTGCTAGGACGAACGAAATATATCTTGCTGAGTGCGCTTGTAAGCATTTATTCCATCCTACGGCTCCCTTGAGAGACTAACCTTCTCTTAGTACAGTCACACATCGAGATTCTTGTTTGACGACTGCTGATGGGCCTGTTATTGAAGAACAGGACCGTCACGCATCATGTTGGGCGTGGAAAGCAATACCTCGTCAGGATGCTTGACGGGAGATTGCTCACGATCAATCGACCGAGGCGCATGGTTAGGATCCTGAAGAGTGTGCCGGAGGAAACAGCCACAGATCAGGCTGACGGCGGGGACGACGCTGCTGGTGGTGCCACGGAGAAGAAGCCGAGGAAGCTCGTCAAGGATGAACATCGCGAGACGGGTGGCGTGAGTTGCAATAATATCTCCAACCTCGTAAGACTGTTTTTATATTCCTTGTATGCCTACTTACGCGAGCTTCATAGTCATCTGGTCAATCCTTCTGTTTTATTCTTTACGAGGGCTTAAGTATTGCTGGATGAAGGTTTGTCTATTTACCACTGTTATGCGATAGACATTTGACTTATAGGCGTAGGCCTCGGGGAAGGCATACGGCGAGACGACGGGTTCCTTCATGTGCCAAAGCGCTGCCTCTCATGATCAAGAGCACGAGAGCATGCGTTGTTCTATGTCTGGTGTCTATGCTGCTATAGGAATTGGGAGTGCATTGCGCGGTTCTGGTATTCAAGCGTGTTGAGGTCTTGAAGCTTGAGGCGTGACCGAGTATTCGGATCTCCGGACAGTCAGATATCCCTCGCCTTTATGTCTGGAGCGCAGACGGCTATCGTAGCCTTGACGTCGACTGCATCTATCCTCAGTGCTTGTAGCAATCGGCTTGTGTTCACCTACCCTGGCTTTGGCAGTAGTTCTCTCAGCGGCGAAAACATGGACTTCTTACGGCAAGACCAACACATGGCCCCTATTGATGCACGCTTGGCGAAGGTGTTTTCTGAGCTGCAAGGGTGCATCTACAGGGCATGAAGGAGGCGCTTGGACCCTGAATATACGCATACCATCCTAGACCAGTCTCTTTGGGCGTCTAACCATACTAGGACTTGGCGCTTTACCGTCCATCTCGGCGCCCGAGCTCGCTCTCTGTGCATCCTCCTCAGTGCATTTTGCCACCCCCGGCAGCTTCGAGTTGTCAACGGGTCATCGTACCCGCCACCTCGAAGCTCGACTGTCTCATCCTGGACAGGGTGTTCATGGCCAAATGAGCTTGCTTCGGCCGAGGCTTGTAGCTACACGCCCGAACACTCTTCCTAACAAAGTGGATACATCACCTTGGTTTCCAAGCCTTCATGTTCATGTGGTCTCGACGCCTCAGTCGATTGAATGTTCATTTGTGTGGCGCATCTTTCCGATGTCGCGTATTTAAGCACTGAACTGTTAGTCTTTTCAACATCGTCTCCACTCTTCCAACGAATCGACTTCCTCTTCTCTGCAAACATGTTGGTCAAGGTCTTTTCCGTCTTCGTTCTCACCGCGATTACTCTCGCGTCCCCGGTCGTTCGGGCGCCGCTTGGCGTCGAAGCGCGCGCTCTCGCCAGAAGGGACTTTGACTTCAAGGAGAAGGAGTTCAAGGAGAAGGAGTTCAAGGAGAAGGAGTTCAAAGAGAAGGACGAGGACTGCGACGAGAAGGAAGTCAAACACAAGGACTTCGGCAAGGACTTCAATGAGAAGGACTTTGAGGAGGACTTTGAGGCCAAGGAGGTTTGGGTCACAGTGGTACGTATCAGTCTAACCTTGCGCTTAACGTGTTCCCGCTAACGATGGCGTATTCAGAAATTCGAGGAGAAGGAAGAGAAAGAGCGGAAGGAGAGGGAGAAGCACGAGAAGGAGGATTGCGATGAGGAGGAGGAAGAGAAGGAGAGGCGCAACAGGAAGGAAAAACACGAGAAGGAGGACGACTGCGACGAGGAGGAGGAAGAGAGGGAGAAACACGGCAGGAAGGAGAAACATGAGAAGGAGGAGGAGGAGGACTGCGATGAGGAGGAAGAAGAGAAGGAGAAGCACGACAGGAAGTACAAGCGCGGTGACGGAAAGGACAAGGACGACGAGAAAGAGAGGAAGGAGAAACACGAGAAGGAGGAGGATTGCGATGAGGAGGAAGAAGAGAGGGAGAAGCACGGCAGGAAGGAGAAACACGAGAAAGAGGATTGTGATGAGGAGGAAGAAGAGAGGGAGAAGCATGGCAGGAAGGAGAAACACGAGAAGGAGGATTGCGATGAGGAAGACGAGAGGGAGAGGCGCAACAGGAAGGAGAAACATGAGAAAGAGGATTGCGATGAGGAGGAAGAGGAGCGCGGGCGTCGCAACAGGAAGGAGAAACATGAAAAGGAGGATTGCGATGAGGAGGAGGAAGAAAGGGAGAAGCACGGTAGGAAGGAGAAGCACGAGAAGGAGGATTGTGATGAGGAGGAGGAAAAGAAGGAGAAGAAAAAGGACTGGTAATCATCAAGCTCATAACTTGTACTACCACAGGCTTCTTTATGGTACTTATCACTTACTTGCAATCACTATAACATCCTCCTCATTCATTTCCGTTTCCTCTTCATGCTCAGTACCACACTAGCCTAATTTTGCACCAGGCTCTGGTGGAAAACATTGAATAACTATGGATTGTTTGATAAGACATGATACAGCCGGTAAAAGTAACGGACCCTTCTTCAAGAGATGCACCTTGCCATGAGCGATCTCTCCGTTCCCCACAATAGTACATCGCATAACCGTCTGGGGCTCTGAGCAAGCTCTACGATCGGAAAGACGCAAGCGTCGTAAACTCATCAATCGCTCCAGAGGTCGAAGACTAGCCTCAACAACCGGAGGTACTGCCCCCACTCGTGTCCGGACGGTTCATTGACACAGTCGTCCCTCCAACATGTGCACTGCTGTGTCTGAGTCTTTGTGATTCGCTTCGCGATCGGCGCTTAACCACGCAGGCGGGACGTGCCACGACGAACATCGGCGATCGCTTGAGAGCAGGATGGCGGGGATCAATTGTACTGTGATGTCTTGTACGGTTGCTCAACTTTAATTGTTGGTGGAATGGCATTGAGTCCGCATGACATGCATAAGAAAGATAGGTGCAATTTACACTGCCAATATCTACTTTCAAGCTAGAACAACTGTAGACATATCCGCCGATTCTCATATCCAAATATATACGTGACTGAAAGCTCCTGTATCCAGAAAGACACCGTAATTACCTTAGGGGATTATGTCGCTCAGCCAGCGCCACATTATTCCACCTAGAGGTGGACCGAAAGCATCTGCAGTGTCGTAGTATAGCCGAGGCTCCCATTTCCTCTTGCTATCCTTGGAATCCAAGTCACTCAACAACTTTATCAAGCCATCTGTCGAGGCTTCATCTGTGTTCCATATCTCAATCTTCTCTGTTTTGTGGCGGAGGACCCTGTTCACCGCAGTGCAAAATTCTCGCAAACAATAGTGATCACGTGTATCATCGAATAGGAAGATTAATCGCTTGAGTTTTGGAAGTGCTCGAGAGGAAGCGATGGCGCGGATAGTCTGCTGTGCATATTGAAGGTTAACTGTTACATTGATCTGGATTGCAAGGGTTTCCAGCTGCTGAAGTCCCTGGATGCCCAGTAGCGATGTGGTCGCATATTCATCAGTTACGACCAAGGCCCGAAGCACGCAGTTTGAGCGTGATATTAATGCCTCTATCGCGCTTCTCGTTGTCGTTTCGTCTGTCAGGTCGTAGTAATACGATTGAGTGACTGAAAGCACATCGAGGGAGGGCAAGGTGAGATAATCAAGGACAGTGGGGGGTGTTGCGTTAAAGTAACGCACTCCAGAATGCTTGATTGGAGTTTGTGGTGGGGGAATCGGATCATGTGAGGTGATGAAAAGATGGAGCTCTTTTAGACATGGCATGCGACCCAGGATGGATATATTATCCAGTGAGGGAGTATAACGAGAGAAATGGGTGAGGGAGGGGTTGGAAAACGCGTCCAGTGGTTCCCGTTGAGTATCGACATTACGACGGACGAGATCGCGAACTCGTCTGAGATTCGGTGCGCAATTGAGTGCTGGACATACCCCCGAATGGCGGCGACCTGGAAGTATATCCAGCTCTTCAAGCATCGGACAGGCATTTGCCAAATCGAAGAAGGCATCGGTGAACACGTCGTCTTGACTGGCATGCTCTCTATTGCTGTCCGAAATACGAACACGCAAGATTAACGCCCGAACGCGAACCCGGTGCGTAGACAGGGTGGCTATCAAAGCAGCGGCGAAGTCGTCTCCCCCGGGACATTTAATGGCGAGATTAACGTTAACTGAGAGCGGCACTTGACGAGACGCGGAAAGGGAATGTTCAACCAACTTTAGGTAGAATCCAGAATGTGACGACCTGAAACAGGAGTTTAGGGTGACAGTAATGGTGCTCCAAAGAAACGGCGAAGACTGGGCGATCAGGCGCCATCGATGGCATACTCTGAGGAAGATCCAAGGTGCCGCGTCTGCGTCTACATTATTGCCATGATCACGAACAAGGGATGAAAACACTTCTAGCAGGATATCTTGGGGTAATACACGGATAGGCGCGAGAGAGGAAGACAGGGTGAGTCGGTCGCGACGGAGGCGCGCGCAATGCCTCTCTAATCTGCGGATGTGCTCTTCCGCGGCGGCAATGTCTAAATCCAACTGGTTGATGCAACCAGATGCCCATGAACGATAGGCTTTGTCAGCAAAGCGTTCCCCAGACACAACTCCCCGCGCATTTTTCCACTTTTCCGGCTCCTGGAGTGGGTGTTCCACGAGGCGGTAGTGGTAATGGGCGTCAGCTTCATGCTCGCAGGGTAGGACATCATGGTCGTGCTGCGACAAAGGATCTTCTATACTGCTGCAAAACCGCCTGAGAAAGATGTCCTAGGGAGACTGGAAACGGAATATTGTTACCTGACCATGGTGGATGCTTTGGTACCTTGGCACGATTACGTACGCAGTTATTCTTGACTTGGACCTACCATGACCAACAGCTTCCAAACAACAAATACCCTCCTAAATTTTCCTTTCCTTTCCTATTTGAATACAGACCAACTCAGGCGGGGACTAATACGCGGGTTGATAAAAAGGGCCAACGAAATTTAGTAGGACACGTAGCACCTTTGCTGCGCTCATCATCCCTTCGGTCCCTTGTCAGCGGGGCGGTAAAAACCAGAGCGATACTGTCATCGTTTCGTGAGTTACGATACTACTTCCCTTTTTTTTTCTTGTTCTCAATCAGGTTGCAGGCTTTCTGGTGGAGATCGTCTTATATCGCACATCAGTCGACTGACTCGCAATTTTCAAACGTGGATAAAGGAGCGACAGATTGTGGTTCATCTCATTTGTGGGCTGGTACTGGAAGTCTGTGTTTCGCTCGCTTAACGTCTTTCTCGCCGACCTGATCTTGGTACGTTCACTTACTGAAGTAATGTTTGTCTACTTATCTTCTTGAACAGATTTCGCGTTGTTGCGTACCGTATGACGGCAATGCGAAAATTGCCGTTGCTCCCAGTGTCTGTTTGACGTTAAAACTCGTGAGTTCCTCTACTCGACAAGCTTTTTCCACCACTCACGTTCTGTGTAATCAACGTCAGCTTCCTATTATTCGATACATTCGATACCGACGTCGATTTCAGTATTTCTCGGACTGATTGGGCATTGGTTTACTATTCGATGACCGTGATGATAAACAGCCTATGCACGTTTCTTGTCCTGTACCGCATTATGAGGGTCAGCGGTGTGAACGTTAGTCTCAAGACCTACCTAGGATCGTAGAGATTCTCGTTGAATCGGCTGCCACGTATGCGGCCACCTATATTGCGCTCCTTGTGGTCTATGCGTGTGGCTTCTATGCTCTGATGATTTCGTACAGCTTCATGGTAAGTGTTTACACATAGTGTAGGTGTGGATTCATACTGAGCCGTACTGATAGGGAATTGCGCCTACTCTATTCATACCCCGCGTCATGGCTGGGATTCACATCCGGATAATTCATGGCCGCCGGCTTCGCTCCTCCTACGGTGTCAGATTTTGCGATTCGCCAATGCGCCGAACCAGAGTACACCATAATCCCTCCAGTACAGTGTCTTCAAGCCCCCATGCCGTCTGTCAATCCATCCTTCATTCAGCTCTACACCTGGGGATCGTGTCGTATGACGTGTCTTGTTCGGCCGAGGGTGTCGCGTCTCCCGACCGCATGCGCCTGAGAATCCAAGGCCTGACGACTGTTCCAGTATCGGTTAGGATTTCCATCAGCTCATTGACTTCTTTCGCTCTACAACAACCCGCAGTGGGTTGCGGACGATTTTCTCTTGCAGTGACCGGCTGTCCGGAAGAACATCGTGCTGAGAACGGCACGTCCTCGTAGGATCAAACGAGACAAAAGTGGAAGCACATGTACATTCGCTTCAGTTTCTCACCTTTGCTTCTCTCCTTGACAGCACTGCCAAGTAAAGTCACCTGTGCTACGGCTTGCCTTGGAACTGCCATGTCGAGCCAGGCCACTCCGCCTCGAGAGCTTTCGTGAGGATTTACATTCTATATAATGCATACATCTCTAACTGCATCCGATTAGGCCGATCCACGACCGACGCTCTCCTCCCCGAGTCAAACACCTTCGGCGCATATCCGACGGCTTTGTCCAATCCTCATGTTTTGCGTATCCCTGCATCGCCGAATGTCGAGAAGGCGCGTCAAGGGAAGGGGGACTCTCACCATCCAAAGCCATGATCTGGGCACTGCCCTCCCCGAAATCTCCCTCCGAACTCGCATATTTTTCGGATCAACCGCTTTACGACGCAAACGCTGCGAAACGCCGTCGGGAACATGCTCTTCGTGAGCGAGGATTGTTATCGCCAGTGTCTGTGGAGCGCGTCCTATCCCTGTCAGCATCATCAGCGCCCGTCTCTCGATGGTCTTCCAGTTCCAGCTCCCGCCATGAGGAGTACCTCCCACCTGTGGCTTCGGCTAGCAGACGTCAGTTGACAAATGATTTACCACCGCTCGACCCGAATCCGTTCCCGGTTCGGACGCGCAGGTCATCGTCCCCGGCGGCGTTTTCAGGCGAGATGCTTCCTCTGCGGCAACCTCTCGACCTGAAAGTGTTCACTGCGAAGAGGATGGCGGCCAAATTGCAGAAAATAGGTGATGATGAGAGCAGGAGGCTGACGAGGTTGGCGTTTATGATGTGATTCATGTGATGGCTGGTTCTATTCGAGTGTGTTGAAGCTTGGGGCGCGCGCAATCCTTGACAACTATTCGATTCTTCCCATCCATGTGGTCGTCCCTATGTCTGCAGCGCAGACGACTATCGTAGCCTTTACGTCGGCTGCCTCGCTGTCTTGTCGTGCAGCCGTTGGACAAACCATGTTCAGAGAAAAACAGTCTATCCTCTATTCCGTACCGATCGGCCTGCTAAGCCCTGATTTCTTCAACGGTTCTCCCAATGGCGAAAACATGGACACGTTACTGGATGTGCTCGCCGATGTAGATCAGAGATGGCAACCAACGCATGACACACAGTCATTTGAGCTGCAAGGCTTTGCATCAGCGCGTCCACATCAGGTTAAACCGCGAATATACGCATGGGACATGTCGTCGTTAACCATGCTAAGACTTGGCGCGGTGCCGGCGCGCGCGCGCTCCTTCTCAGTCCGTTCTGTCACCCCCGACAGCTTTGTCTTCTCTTTGCGCGAGTCACCTACGGGGACAAGACATTATTAACGGATCGCCGTATCCGCAACCTCGATGAACGTGTAGCTCGAATGTCTCACCTGGAGTCAACGTAAACGGGCGTTCATGCACCAAACGGGACGGCGCAGTTTGCTTTGGCCGTAATACGTGCCTGCACGCCCGAACACTTTGCCCAACGAAGTGAACACATGGCCTTGGCTTTATGAAAGCAGCCAAGCCTTCATGCTCATGTGTTCACGACGCCTCAGTCGGTCCAGCGTCCACCTCTGCGGCCCACCTTCTCGTCATCGCGTTACTCTCAGTATTTAAGCAGTGGACTGTTAGCATTGTCGACATCCTTCCCACTCCTCCAACAACTCGACTTCCTCTTCTCTGTAAACATGTTGGTCAACGTCCTCTCCGTCTTAGCTCTCTCCGCGGTCACCATCGCCGCCCCGGCCATGCGTGCGCCAGTTGACGTGCAAGCACGCGCTCTCGCCACGCGAGGAGACTGGGATTTCAAGGACAAGGACTTTAAGGAGAAGGAGTTCAAGGAGGAGGACAAAGACAAGGACTGCGACGAGAAGGAAAAAGATAAGGACTTCAAAGAAAAGGACAAGGATTTCAAATGGGTGGTACGTATATAACCTTGCGCTTGACGTGTTGCCGCTGACACTGGCGTATTCAGGATTGGAAGGGCAAGGACAAGGACGAGAAGGATGAGGATTGCGACGAGGAGAAGGAAAAGAAGGAGAAGGAGGAGAAGGACTGCGATGAGGAGAAGGAAAAGAAAGAGAAGGAGGAAAAGGAGAAGAAGTGGAAGCGCGGCGACGGGAAGGAGAAGGAAGAGAAGGAGAAAAACGAGAAGGAGGACTGCGATGAAGAGAACAAGGAGAAGGAAAAGGATGAGGATTGCGATGAGGAGAAGGAAGAGAAAGAGAAGAAGAAGGACGAGGACTGCGACGAGGAGAAGGAGGAGAAGGAAAAGAAGGAGAAGGAGGAGAAAGAGAAGAAGTGGAAGCGCGGCGACGGGAAGGAAGAGAAG
>QLPD01001810.1:0-12823 GCA_003314085.1 Hymenopellis raphanipes
CTATGGCGCGTGGCGCGACCATCGAGGAGTCGAGGAACTCAGGAAGGCGTCGTCCCAGGGTTGTCTGGACGGATTCGACTGCGTCTAGGTGTTGTACATAATATCTGTAGGTCTTTGGATTCAAGTTTGCTCTGACTCCTTGTGGGGCTCCAGAGATTCATTGGTATGGTGTACGCGTCGCGGCTTTGAGACAAGTACTCAGACAACCTAAGGTTCGGGGACTCTTGGTACATGTACACTTAGCCAGAACAGCAAATACCTTTGACAATCAGCTTCTGCACGTTCTGAAGGAACGAGCATCTGGGATTCTGAATGGTGGTACGCTGGTGAGTACTAACTCCCAATCTGCTTCAGTTCTGGGGCTCACACCTACCTTGTGGATAGCGCAAGTAAGCGACCAATAACCTGTCCGATCTGTTGTTGACCTCTTTTTTTTTTTTGGTGGACGCAGTTACATTATAAATGTGGTCTAGTACAGCGTATAGTATATAATAAACTATTTCCCGCCGTATGTAACGATGCACTACCCACTAAAACCCCGGACTCCCCAATCCACTCATCGGGGAGATTTTGCTCGCTTTTGAGCACGCCGCCCCACGTATGGTAGACGACGCTGGTAGATAGCCAGGTAACCTAGCCGTACTGTAATGAGCAGGACTCGATACAGTAGGCTAGGAAAACCGGCAGCAATAAAAGGCGTGAACATCTTTTGGTCGTGTTTGCACGCCCGGATCAGTCGGTCCGCAACCTATACTGCCATATATGGAAGTCAACTTTTGGCAGAGAAAGCTACTGCACGCAATACACCACTGAAGTAGCACTCAGAGGCCTCGGAATGTAGCCGAGGACTAATGTATACTTCGAATAAAGTTTTCCGAATGCTGCCTTCATTACTTGACACCCAAGTGTGCGTCCTAGAAGCCTGTCATTCATTGCATCGTTGGCAGGCCATAAGAAGCCATTACTTTCTCTTATGGGGTTCGGTGAAGGCGGTATATGCAACATATGACCACATTAAAGCTTTCTCTCCCTCCTTCTATGTTCATAAACCATCTCACAGTAAGCTATTTGGCACTTCGTCGCCCCCCGCCAAAAGTTGACTTCCATATATGGCAGTATAGGTTGCGGACCGACTGATCCGGGCGTGCAAACACGACCAAAAGATGTTCACGCCTTTTATTGCTGCCGGTTTTCCTAGCCTACTGTATCGAGTCCTGCTCATTACAGTACGGCTAGGTTACCTGGCTAGCTGGTAGAGATCGACTTCTTGCCGTATCTCCGGGATGCGAGCTGCTGATCCGTCCTTAGCCTTCCGTTGATCACCTTCATCAGTCTGTTCCTGATTTCGGGTTTGGATACGGCCTTCTTGACGCCGTCTGGGATAACTCTCTCGTTTCTTATCTTCCACGCCAGGTGGGCTCCTTCGGATACTAGGATCCTTAGCAGACGGCTCTTTCCTTTGCTCTTTGTGCCATCATTGTCTTGGGCCTCGAGGAGACCGGCAGCCGCTATTGCTCCGACTGTGAGCCTGGGGAAGGGTACACCTTTACCTTGCCATATCGCCTTGATCGTCTTCCACACCGTCCTTTGGCCCGGGGCTCGACACTCCAGCAGGATGTGCTCCATTGTCTCGGTTTCCCCACAGTGTTCACAGGTGCTTCTTTCCTCGAGTTTTGTTCCTTCCCAGAAATCACCTATCCTGTAGGCGTCATGCGTGCACATCCACATGAACTGCCTGATGGATCTCGAGAAGTCCTTATGCATCGTCGCTTTCCAGATGTTTGCCGCCGAAGGTGCGCGCCCGGTGAGATCGTCGACAGCCTGGCGCGTTTTCTCTATCATACGCTGTGTCCTTTTTCGAGCTATTTGCGACTGGTAGTTCTTGCTTCTGGTCATCTTCGGCGACCGTTTGATCGCTTTGTAGGCCAACGCCTGTGTTATCTTGGATAGCTTGGCACCTGTTAGCTTTAGCTCTGGCGGTATCTCCATGTCGACCTCATCTGTTGTCTCCTTTCCCAGTCCTTCTGTTGCGAGCGCGTCCGCGCCTTCGTTACCCTCGATTCCTGAGTGTCCTTTAACCCACTGTAGGGTGGTTTCGGCATCTCTCGCTCTCAGTCGCGCAACTAGCACCCTCGACAGCTCGGATTCAGGGCGTCCGATGTAGCCCGTATCTTCGCGCTTCTGTCGCAGCGTTGTCACACTCTCAATGACCGTGAGCGAGTCGCTTTTAATATCCAGTTTAACAGTCTCATCTGACATCTGAGCCGCCATCGCAGGCGCTAATGTTTCGCCCGCCTGATTTGTCTGCGGGACATGCCCTGGCAGCCGAATTGCTGCATTTCTTTCATCGCCGGGGCCGAACCAAATGCCGGCGCTTGCTTTTGCGTTGTCGTCTCCGTTATTGAGACAACCTCCGTCTGTGTACACCGTTTCGTACTCTGGTACGACCATTCCATTGTCACTCTTCTCCCAGTCCATTACCTTCGGTCTTGGTAGGTTGTTACATACCTTGCCTGTGGTAAATATTCTGAACACATCTCTAGCCCCTCCAGGGTCTGTCAAATTTGCGTTAAATACTCTTATCTCATCCCGTGTTGTTGACCTCTTTATTCCCTAGATCAATGTCTATGGATCGCGTACGAGCAACCCCCAATTTGACGCGTTTTAAGTATGAAGCGAGATGACGAGTGCGACAGCGATCGACAACGCTGTCTAGATATCCACGCCTATGTATGACTGAAAAATCGTGGTCAACGAGGCTCCTGGTAAGTGTAATCATTCATGGGGATATTTGACGGTTCAACTTCTTTTGCAGCGCGATTTACGCTGACGGTTGGACGTTCCTAATATTCCGCCTCGAACTGTGCTGGCACTGGTCACAAGCTCGGCCTCCTGGAATTGACTGGTATCGATTTTCTGAACGCCTTTGCGTGGACCAAGTTTTCCGAGCCTATGTTAACTAGCGCGAATGGGCGAGTTCTTTTCTATGAATACATGATTTACCAGGCTATGTCTTCAGGAACTACGAGGTGGGGATGTTTCTCGAGGAACTGATCTCCGAGTTTGCCACAACTGTTTCTTCACAAGTGAAAAGGGATCAGAGATTTGGAACGTCAGTTTTTAGGAGGATCAAAGAGGAAGAAAAACTCAAGCTCCACTAGGTGTTTCACGCGCCGTCGACCTCCCGTGGCACTTGTGTGTTCATATGTACCCTCGCTACGTGTTCCAAGGTTCAACTGGAACAACGACTACCCCGAACCTGGGCGAACCAGTGGCTCCCCGCACTGAACGCGACTCGGATGAGCCCGCATAAGATGGAAGGCTTTCATCGACATTAACTGAAATGTTACACATCGCATTCAAGACGATCTATCCAACATATATAACCAATGTTATACAACCATTACTTGGTATCACATAAAGTGAGCATAGTTTATGCATATGAAAAATAACAATGTCCGTCAAAGCCCCAAACCACTTAACAAAGATGTGAATAGGAATACAGTGTGGCCGTTAGTGTCGTATGTAGAGTCTGCGAGTTGTGTGAGATAACGGTGTGATAGGGAGATCAAATGACGTACTTCGTGATAGACATGAAGGCGATCAGAGTTTGCCAGACTCATGGAAACTACTCTCTGAAGATTGAGAGTTGGCAGCATGGTGATAATCGTCGCGTAGAGAGAACGAGCTCTTCTTCTTGTGAAGAGTCTTCACAGAGTCTCGTCGCTCTCTTGATTCTGTCTCCTCCCCATCATTGCTATCCACGACAGCGGTTCCCAAGGCAGTCGGCGACGCCACATTTGTTGTAGTCCAGTCGATGCCATTCTGGAATGTCGTGGTGGTAGTGGGCATGTTCATGGGAGAAGACAGCGTGAGTGGGTGGGTGGCAGACGACAGAATTCGTGTAAAGTTCAGACAATAATTGGAGCGATAGTGCAGGTGGCTTTATATATGATCTTCCTGCACAGCCACACAATAAAGGAGTTCCGGGTCGAGAGGGCTCCAGTAGATTTCAAATTCTGTCAGGTGTGTCCCGCATCTCATCTATGATCTGATCTTCGCCACGTCCACGTCCACGCCAACGCGGCGCCTTGACCATTGACGCTAACCATTTACCGGGAAGTGCTACCTGGAGTTGTCCACAAACCGCTTTCACAAAGCAATTTGCGCAGGCCTTTGTCGGCACGATCACGAACAATGGCTGTCAAATGCTGTCGACATCCGACAGAAAACGTTACATCTAGTGAGTCATTCGGAGTACAAGTAAATAATATGCGAGGGTATGGAAGCGTAATCCGCGTGATTACAAGGTCCGTGAAAGTCAGCGAAGCTAACCAAGGGGAGAAAGGCACTCAGAGTACAAACGAGTCCGCCCAATGCCTGATGATACCCTCTCCTAAGCGATGTATTTCGAAGCGCTTGATGTCGCGCGAGACGATCGTGGCGTGCGAATTGTGTCCGATGTTCAAAAAGGCCATCTTCTTTTCGAGGGGCAACTTGTTCAATGACCGCGCCATCGACTGCTGGAGAGCCGTGAGGACTGGAGCCGGCTCATGATTCTCTGTTCCCTTCCCTTTCACCGAAGAGGGCATTGTGTTCTGCTCCGATGTGTCCCCAGGATCATCGATAATGTCAGCAACGGCGTTCTCTACCTCGTACTCAAGGTCGGCAAGCATGTGTATGAGACGATCGCGGTTAGACGCATTCTCCTTTTCCAGGAGTTTGATCCGGCTGCGCGACGAATGGGCGGCCATGCCTAGTCGAAATACCACAAGGGATAGAAAGACCGGTATTAACGCCGGGAGAAGGACATAAAAGACCTACAATGGTGTTAGCTTGGTCACATGCAAGCGAGAAATGAACAAACGATATTTAAAGGGAATTTGAACTGGAGGAAAGGTGGAAGAACGAGTTTCTCCGACTTCTGTCTGAACCATCCTTTAGAGAACATATTAGGTTTCGGAGCGGGCGTCGGTGGTCTGTCCGGCAGACGATAAGACGCGATTAAAGGAGTGTATGTCTTGTCTATTTCTCTATAGTAGGGTGAGATCAACAGCTGGATAAAGTTGTCGGACACCTACATTTCTAGTCCATTGGTAGAATAATCAGCGAAAGGATCTGTCAACTCTATCGCAGCGGTTATGTATGGGACTGTTCGGTCGTTGATCCTACGGGAAGATGAGAGTGGCAAAAGAGGTACTAAAGAGGATCCTTACGCGTTTGCGTAGATGCGGAGCGTCTTGAATCTCTTCAGAGTCTGATAGAACACCATGTCTAAAGGTATTAGAGTCTTGAATCGTCCTTCAACAAAGCCTAGCCTACCAGGATCAGCCATAACATCTAACAAGGCGCGACCAGTCGTAGACCACGTGTCGACGCAATAGAATTGTTCTCCTGTTCGTGACAAGAATTTGGGACCAAGTCTCGCGAAGAGTGTTGATATAAAGGAAGGATAGCGCGGCAGGCCCAGATGGGGTGTGGCGATGGTGCTGAAGTTGACAGGCTCAACATTGGTGAAGAAACCGCGCTGATGCAGGATGCTGTATACGTTCAACATCCAAGATGGTCATTGGCGTGTAAGTGACACATACCCAATGACATAGCGCGATACTAATCCGCCAAGACTGTATCCGGTTATGGAGAATTTGACAACAGTATGGTTATACTCGTCTTTCAGTCGTGTGACCTCCGTGAGGATCTACGGACGCTGTTACAAAATCATAAAGGGACGTGCAAAGGACATTTATACCTCTTCAGCCACTCTCTCACCACCCCAGTCTATGCCGTCGTACGTCGAATCGTCGCGGTTGTTCTCTGCAACAATGAGTCGTAATTCAGCACCGTCGTCCGGACTAGGTTCGGACTTGGTTTCTAGCATGATGCGCTTGAGTTCGGCCATATGGGAAGGATTGCCCCACATTCCGTGTACGATTGCTAGGAGATGGATGGGAGCCATAGTGGATGAGAGATGGGAAGGAGGGAAAGATACTAATAGACGACATGAGCGCTGTGCCGAACAAGTGTCCTTGCCGTGGTGACGTAGAGTGGCTGACAATGCTTGTTGATCGCCGCCGGAAAGGCGGTTGTATCAACTTCCGTAACTTCAATGTTTCCCTTTCACTATTTTGTCCTAATGGCAGGCAAGTCAATTCTGAATGCATCGTTTGATCTTGAAAAGTCGAGTTGCGACAAAGGCCTTGCTCTACGCGTACTTTAAATGTCTCCAATGCTTTCCATTCCCCTCCCTTCTAGTGGCTGGTACCACAATATTCTGTCTTCCGCTCTTATGGCCTCCAGTAGTCCTTCCGCCCGTAAAGGCGAGTTATCTGGCAGTCTCGTGTCTCCGAGATCTAATTCATCCCTCAGCTTTCTTGCTTGTATTTCTCTATGATTTCTGCCAGAACCCCGCTTATGATAGCTGTGCTATCCAAGACCTCGTTCTCGGCTGCATGTCTCTGTCTCTGCCACTGCTTTGTGGAACTAATGTCAGAAAATAGATAAATCCGTCTGCAAGAAGTTCGGGCTACGCCCAACGGCACAGAACTTCATAACCACCATCGTGGACCTTTCACACGTAAAGAATCTTCATGGACAGTTTCCGTCAAGATCTCAAGTTCAACCAGATTGGCCTTCCAGTATTCGACGTCGACTCCACTATCGACAACAACCTTCACGACAAGAAAGGTCCCCTAAGCCGAGTCGAGGGAAGCCTCATCATCTTTCCGAGATGCAGAGAGATGTACGTCTTATAAACCATCCGGATTTTTCTTGAAACTATCCTTGATGTAGTTTTCGCTTAGTTCAAGACCAGCACCGGCGCAACAACCATCCATTTACTTTGACGTTGAATGAATCCAAACAAACCCTGTGTAATATTGGGCGAAGCCTTGAGGATGCTGTGAATGGCAAAGAAAGGTTCAAAAGGATGAACGCACACCAAGTGGTATGTCCTCCCGCTTTACTTCGAGAACAGGTAATCAAGATACGTCCAGGCTCTTGAACTCGTCAAACAGCGTGGTAAGGTTCGCGATCTACTTAGTCGGCCATACAATAGAACACCCGAACGCATGGATATCGACTCGGCGGAAGATGAAGAGCTTCCATAGTAAGTCTTTCTTCCTCGTCCTGATTATGTTTGTCAATCTGTTCTTTAATAGCGAGAACGAGGACGCAGTGCACTTTGATACTTCGGCGCGCGCAAACGCTGTAGCGGGTCCATCACGTTTACGCGGCGACGAGGATGCAGGTGACAGTGACACCCAGGATTCGGCCGCTTCCTGCTCATCGAACTTGAACACGCCTCGCCATGATCACTCCCGCGCGGCGTCGTTTTATCGGACGCCTGAGTCGATGTCGCGAACACGTAGCTCAGGAATCGACCCTCGTCGTTCCGCTCCTCCATCCCCAACTCCAGCATCTCGAACATCATCTATTGGACGCCTAACCCCTGGCCCTAGCTCCGGTCTTCAATCCGAGCTCACGAATAAGAATCACGAAATCGTCGGATTGCGACAAGAAAATGGACAGTTACGGGAATGGAACAACGAGCTACAGGGAAGACATGACGAGCTACAGGGAAGACATGACGAGCTACAGGGAAGACATGACGAGCTACAGGGAAGACATGACGAGCTACAGGAGAGGCACAGCGAACTACAGGAGGAGAAGTCAGTTGCCCAGAGGTGGTATCAGGTCTTACTCGGAAATGTGGCGGCCCAAGCTCCTAGCTTTGTGAGTACTTGCCATTTTCTTTGACCGTCTGCTAATTCTTTTTCTTCGAAGTTTACTTCATGATAATCTCCAACTATTCTACTTGTAAGACGTGCTATAATGCAACACAGATATATGATAATGAAGCCTCGATGGTTCGTGAACACGTATAACGTTTCCTCGGTAGGGTAGGTTTGCTACTGTGCTATCGACACTTGGCTTACACCTCAGTCGCCACCATCAGTCGGTTTCTGTGGGATTTTAGAGACATAACTTTCGGGACTGTCTTCGACGCTCGATATGAAGTGCGCAACAAGAAAATTAATGTAAGTCTAGCTACAACGTATCTGGGTATCTCCATCTTGTGGTATACATGAGTGCTAATCGATACAAGGTCATCATACTAAGTGTCCATATCATAGTACACAAACGCGTCCGTGTTGATGTTGAATAGTGTCCATTCCATGATGTCCTGCAACGATGGAGGCTCTCAATGAGCATAACGGATGCTTCTCCTCTTGGTGGGGGTGACGAGGACAAAGTTGGGTGGGAGGTAGGAGGCGCGGTGCTGCTTCTTGGTCATGGAGGTGACCTTTTTCCACGCAGTAACAATGCGGCGCTCCAGATAGCGTGAGTAGGACGTCAAGCGCATCGACTTGGACATGCTGATAAGACGTGTCAGGGAAACGGAGACTGAAATGGATGGAGAAGTGTACCTGAAGTGGTCGTCTTCGGGGAAGGAGAAGAAGGAATCCTTGTAGGAGATCGTGCTCGACGTGGGGGACATGATTATGATCGCGATTAATAGTAGGCAAGAGGGTGATTAATGAGTGGAGGGTAGTTGGAATTCGTGGGGGCTGATCCTGATCTTGCCTTGGGAATTAACGGCCCAGGTGGACGAGATATTTAAAGTCCGGGAACAATGAACATCAAGTATAATAAGCACTTATGGTCTACATATTCGGGGCAGTTTAAGGGCGCGTAGTACAATCAAGGCAGTGTTAACAATGACTTCGCCCTGTTGTTTGGTTGTTTGGGCGCTGCGGATATGTCTCGGGGAATGTTTGGTAACCAAGGACATGCATTTACCATGCAGGATGTACAAACTGACAGCCTCCCCAATGGATAAACGCGTCTCAACGGCTGCCAGATGCAAGGCAACGGTAGATGAGTAAGAATGGGGAGTCGTGCTTGACAAGCAAGCTGAGCTCATGCCGAATATGTGATCCGCGGCAGTTGCCGACCCCTCGATCGGGTTTGAACCGTTCTGCCCTTGGGGACAAGCCTTTGCTTTAGACCACCATCTTTGTGTTGACTTGGCCATCGCATTGGCTCAAATCCCATCATCAGGCGCGACTTTTATCGAGCTCGCTGTGTTCCACAGCCGCAATATGAGCTTTGAATTCGAAGACCCGCTGCGCACACCACGGCCGACGCATAAACGATACCATTCCGCCATCTCATCGCGCGTAACCGGCCGCGGGCATCCGGGCTCAGATCCAGGTCTCTCAATGGCACGCTTTGACGAATATTCCGTGGCAGCGTCATCTTCTTCCAGTCCAAAGACGAGCTCAAAGTTCATTTCTTCCGTTAAACGGTCTCTCTCGGTGTCACATAGTGCCGGCTTAAAAAGACGGGCAGCAGACAAGGGGGCAAGTACAATGATATCTCTGTCTATTCCGGCGCTTACCTATGTATATGTACCCCAGATTGCTGGAATGTATTCAACGCCCGAGGAACGGAGTGCACCTTCGCGTTTCCGGCAACCCGACCCCTCATCTTCCCCACCCACTATCGAACAGATAGCAATGGGCCTGCATCTATCAAGGACACCTCATCTGCGGCCAGTGAATAGCCCATATCATTCACCGTACGGCAGAACGTCAGCACAGGGGTCACAACATCATTTTGAAGCGTTACATCGCATCTCTTCGTCTCCACCTTTACCCCCACCCCCTCTTCGGTCCTCCCTCAAAAAACCAAGCACCATAACCTCCACTGCGTCATCACCAATGCCCGGTTTATCCACGGCATCATCTACGACCATGACATCCAATACACCATCCACTCCGCAGTCACACCGCTCTCTCACTTCGTTGAAAATACGCATGGCACGGTTCCTGCCCGGACCGCGCTCTTTTTCCGCTCCTTCCTCGGCGGTGGTATCTGCGGACTCGTCACCCCGAGGAAGTACATCTGACTTTATACCGCCCAAGAAGGCAGTACGTTTTTCTGGGCCTGAACTTGGAAAAGACATGTAAAGATAACTGTTTGTTCCAACATATTCGTTCTCTCCCATTGCATTATCATTTTAGACGGCAGGTCTTTTTTTGCACAGACACTTTGATATCATTCGCCCTGTCCATAGCACCTCATCATGCTATCTTATTCCTTCGCAGGATATTTATCAGCATCCATTGTTCTCCTTACGCATATATCAAATGACAGTGTTGTGAAAAAGTTCTTGGACCGAGCGCCACAGGGACAGTGATCTATTGAATATCTTGCATGCTACTTGAGGTGTATACGACGGCTGCGCGTGTAAGCTATGCTTAGGCCAGTAGTAGCTAGCTTGTATACGTGTTTCGGCAACTCAGGCAACTTCCGGCACAGCCACATAGCGTGACTGCATCTTGTCTAGGCCGGTTAAGTCATACCGTCATCTCCACCTTGAGTCTTTCTTTTTCTTCTATTTGCTATACAACGATCTATCCAACTTTTACTTAATTTTTTACGACAACTGGGAATCGTCCTAATGGCGCCAGTGGAAACAGAATATTACGACCTTGTACGTCGCCGGAAGATGCATTTGTGAGCAGGAAGGATAACCATATACCCGCTTTTCCTTTACTAGCTCGGCGTCGCTGTCGATGCCGACGACAACACCCTCAAGAAGGCATATAGGAAGCAGGCGATGAAGGTGCGCCATCCGCTACCTCTGACGGCGATTCTTCTCTCATGCCGTTATGTTATGATAGTATCACCCCGACAAGAACCAGTCCGAAGATGCAGAGGAAAAGTTCAAGGATATTAGGTACGTCGTGCCCTACTTTGTCCGCGACCGTGTTCTCAAGGTGATGTACAGCAAGGCGTACCAGATTTTGTCGGACCCAGTGAGGCGCTTATTGTCTTTTTGTGTTTTTCGGTTATTCTCAATTACCGCTCTAGAACATGCGCGCCGTCTACGACAAGAACGGCAAGTCGATGGTAAGTATCCAGTATTTGATGTGAAATAATGCGCTGATCAGAGAATTCAAGGCGGAAAAGGAAGGCAATTTCACAATGGACGACGCGGCAGGCTTCTTTGCAAATGTCTTTGGAGGCGAAAAGTTTGTGGATTATGTGGGTAGTTTACCTCCAACATTTGCCTAGGCTTATCGTCTACAGGTTGGTGAAATATCAATTATGAAGGATATGACATCGGTCGCCACAACTATGATGACAGAAGAGGAAAAGGCGGAGATGGAGGCCCAAATGAACGGTGGTGAAAAGCCTCCTTCCTCGGTCGGTGGGACACCCAACAAGGCATCGCCTCCACCAAGTGTGACACCGAGCGCAACCGCGGCGCGACCTTCATCGCCTCCCGCTCCTGCGACTGGTCCTACTACTGTCCCATCGGCTTCATCCGCATCGCATCCGAGACCAGACTCTGTCCACCACTCATCTTCTCTTGTCGTACACGACCAAGACAAACAGTCCGCGTCTACTCCATCGCTTTCTCCCAGTACCAGAGAGCAGGAACGCGAGGCTGCACGAGAGGCCGCAGCGCGCAGGAAGAAGTTTGCCGCAGAGCAGAAGGAGAAAGTTCGCGAACTTGAGAAGGAGCGCCGAAAGGTCATGGAGGCGCGCGTGAACACGTTAACTGCGAAAGCTATTGAACGTCTGCGTCCGTTTGTGGATGCTAAACATCCGGGAGACAAGGACGATCCGGAGACTGTGGCTTTCGAAGCAAGGATAAAGTTGGAGGCGGAGGATCTCAAGCTGGAGAGTTTCGGCATTGAGGTATGGTGATTAACCGTTCCAAACGAAGTTTTTGTTGACAGGCTGTCCAAGTTGCTTCATACGATTGGCAATGTCTACATAATGAAGGCTACGTCGTTCCTCAAGTCCAAGAAGTTTCTGGGCATGTACGTGATGCATACAGCTCGCTCTCTTCTTCTCTGATCGTCCCTAGTGCTGGCTTTTTCTCGCGTCTAAAGGAAAAGGGTGCAATGGCGAAGGAGGTCTGGGGTGTTGTTGGTAGCGCGTAAGTCTTGGTCTTCTTGATCATCTTTCGGTCTCACATGGACTTCCGAAGATTGAGTGTACGAGAAACAATGCTGGTATATGACTATCCCCCAGAGTATGTATGATAGAGCTGATGTCCTTTCAGGAAATGGAAAAGCTACAAGCAAAGGGAGAGGCTGCTGAAGAGGAGCTGAAGGCATTGGAGATGGATGTTACTGGCAAGGTACGCTTCTCTTCTATCCTGATTTTACCTTGTTTCATCCACATCACAGATTCTGTTGGCATCATGGAGAGGTGCTCGATTCGAAGTGACGCAGGTTCTCAGAGACGTCTTGGATAACGTCCTCAAAGAGCCTGGCGTCCCTGATACCGTCCTGTATAACCGAGCCAGAGTATGTATCTCAATCTGCAGTCTCCATATGCATGGATTAACTGGTAATCTACAGGGTTTACTCCTGATTGGCGCTATCTTCAAATCAACTTTACCGGATGAATCCGACGAGGAACGCAGAGAACTGGAAAGGTAAGTCTTGCTTGCCTGCCCCTTCAACTGATTCTCATCTTCCACCAGGATGGTGGCTGCGGCGGCTGCCCCCAAAAAGCCTAAGGGCAGGTCCAAGAAGGAGGAGACGCCTGCGCCTATCTCTCCTCGTAAAGAGGAAATCCCTACAGTCTCGGCATAGTGTTCTTGCTATCGAAATCTGCTCATCCTATATGCTTTGCCATTCACCTCAACTTTACACCACCTTTAACGCCTGGGGGTTACAAGAATATGCTACTGGAATCTTTATATTATTTCTCTTTTTACTTTCTGCGCTTCCACTATCGTACAGTTATCCTGTCTCGACTCAACTACGACTATAGACCTGTTTTATGACGCACGATT
>QLPD01001811.1:0-41588 GCA_003314085.1 Hymenopellis raphanipes
GATTAACCTCGCCGTTGTCACATATTTTTGAACGTCTAAAGCTTCTCTATTCTAACTCGTTTTTGGCGCGGCTTCACCCTTGGACGACATCGGTCTGATCAACCGTATCCGCCACGGTCTTGCCCCGCCTCTCTGTTCGACACCCCGACACCCTTACCAACACCACCAAGCCCTTGCCCATTGCTATCGTTATGGCAACTGAATCTCGTGGACGCTCGCCGTATCCTTTGAGGAACCGAGCTCGAGACCAGGCGGAGTCCGCTTCTGCGGTCGTCGCTGGTATCCACGAAGTTGGAGGTGAGTCATCGCCTCTCTCCTCCGTTACTGACACCCCCGCCCAGGTTACTCGTCCTCGTTCTGCCTCGCTCGGGAGCCAAGATGCCCCGCTGACGAGTACGCCTCGGCGTCGTTCCCAGAGCATCTCTGGTGAACCCAGGATCCGAGTTCCGTTTGAACTCGATGCCGACGACAAGTTCGTCGATGACACTACCCCAGTAGAGGGTTTATCCGCCCCAGTAGAGGGTTTATCCGCCCCAGTAGAGGGTTCCGCCCCAGTAGAGGGTTCATCCGCCCCAGTAGAGGGTTTTTCACCCGGTGACTCCCAAGTGGATCACCGTGGTCAGGGCATAGACCCATCTCAGCTCCACTCCCATGTGGAGGATGTCTCATATGATACGGATGTTTTGTACACCTCTGTTCGTCGCCGTCGCAGCCGTTCGCTGCCCGCCAGGTCTGATAATGATATTGATTTGTCTTTTCCTGACGACGAGATTGCTGAGATCGAGTGGACCCCCGAACAGCACGCAGCTTTCAAAGCTGCTGAGAAAGAGCTCGAGGAAGAGCAACGACGACTGCTTGAGCGTCGTAAGGCCCGTCTAGAAGAGATTAGACGTATGCCTCGAGTCGTGGATGCCGACTCCGACTCAGATGATTCTGAGTCTTCATTCGAGATGCCTCGCGCCGGCCCCTCGACCTTCGAGAAAGGTAAAACTGTTGACCTACGTGGTCGAGACATCCCTGGGGTACCAGAAAGTGAACTTGACCCCCACAAGCAGAAAGAACTGCTCGAACAATTCGACTTGTTTAAACAAATTGATCCCATTGTTCAACAAGCAATTTATGAGGACATCATCAGTCGACAAGGATCTACAGTCAACGAAACGACTGAAACTGGTAACGCAACACCAGGTCCAAGCAAGAAGAAGTCGAAGCCCAAGCAGAAGGGTAAAGACAAGAAGAAGAGGCCGGAAACTCCGCGCGATGAAACTCCGGCGGAGAGTACGTCCACGGCCGCGTCTAAGACCGTACGGATTGACGAATCCGTACCGCCTTCTGATTCCGACAAACCGGACAAGAAAAAGAAACCGAAGAAGAAGAAGAGCAAACGCTCTGAGGATATACAAGCCCCCGACATGAACAGTGTCCCGAATAAGAATCCAATGCGACAGGCGTCGCTAGACCCAGCTGGCGCTTCACATCAGTTTAATCCAGACAGTTTTCTGGGAAGAGCTTTGAAGGACTTACACAAACGCGACGGGAAGAAGAAACGAGCCCGCAAGGCTGGAGATCCGCCAAGCAGTGGCTCCTCTTCTTCGTCAAGTTCATCTTCGTCTTCAGACGATTCCTCTTCCAGCGACTCGAGCTCTGGTTATGACTCGGATTGGAGCACCGATAGCCCTAGTCCAGGCCGCCACAATCGTGGTAAGCGTCGCCGCAAGCACAAGAAGAGTGGTATCCATCTTCGGAAACCTATCGACCCCAAAACCTATAGTGGTTCTGACGATGTGTCAGTTTTCCATCGGTTCATGCAGGACTCCTATGCTTACGTCGAGGTCCTTGGTGACAAGCGCCGTCGCGACGTGTACCATATTTCGCGATTCCTCGATGGCACAGCCAGAGACTTCTACAATATTGTAGTTAGCTCCGAATACCAGAAGTGGGACCTAGCCAGGTTCTTCCGCGAGTTAATCAACTACTGCTTTCCTCGCGATTTCAAGACACGTTTGAGGCGCAAAATTGATGGTTGTTACCAAGGCGGACGTCGCGTTCGAGTGTATGCGCACGAACTGCGCGGCATGTACCACATGCTTGGTGACGAGTCTGAACGCGTACAGGTTATCAGATTTTGGCGTGGTATGTCTAAAGACATTACTTACCAGCTTCTGCTGCAAGGATTCTCAGAAGAAGTTCACTCTTGGGATGAACTTCTTGCTGCTGCTGAAATCGTAGAGGGCGCATTGAATCGCGCTGACTCGTCCCGGCAGAGGGATTTTCGCCATGAGCATCGAAGCCGTTCTCGACGTTACGATGACACAACGGAACGGCATAAGTATCGTAACATTCCCCGGCACAGAAGGGATAGATCACCCGTACCTGTACCACAATCAGCAACTGATGACCAGCGTGAGCATAGAGGATTACCTCCGCGAAATAGAAGACGCTGGGAGCGATCTTCACGCCGTCCAGACCGTCCTCGTCGTGATGATAAGAATAGACGATCCGAGGACAAACGCGGTTCTAAACGCGACTCAAAGTCCGAGAAAGAACATGCACAACGCGCCGCGGATGGCGTATGCTTCAAGTGTGGCAAACCTGGCCACTTCTCCAGGAATTGTCCCGAGAACAATGTCGTGGCATCCAGCAGTCGGAATAATCCTCCAGGCAGGATGAGTTCGTCTCGCGTTGGCTTCGACTTGAGTCACGCATCACGTCTGTCACAGATGGCGTCCGACGTGCCCGACCAGACAACGCTCGCGCTGAACGCCATGATGTGCGGGGATTGTCCCGAGGATGGGATATATGATGGAATAGACCCTCCTGATGATAAAATGTGGCTCAGAACGAGTGCAGAAAATCCTGAGGGCGGCGTACCATCATATGTGCCCGAATGGGGAGTGCCCGATGATGAAGAAGGCGTTGGCGATTTTCTCGGCAATGAAGCTGCCAGAATCTTGACTGGAGTGCATCCTGATGACAATGAGGATGATGAGTATGGGGACTTCTACTGCCAGAGTTCAACAGACACTCACCATGTCATCATCATTTCTGAGAATTTGGCAACGGCACTACCTCCGGGTGAAGACGCGAGAGAATTCATGCGGGCCTTGAATGAACAGGATGTGTTGATACCTACGGAGGTTATCAATCGAGGATTAACCGGTCGCTACTATGCGGACTGGTGGATCAAAACGTTCGGCGTCGAGGAAGAGGACTTACCTTGGCGTAACCGCATGATTCAGGATTATACTGACTTTACGGTCAAGTATCTTCAGGATTCGTTGAATCTGATCCTTGTTCAGAATGAGGATAATACCTGGCCGCCCGGGCTCCAACGATACTTCGTGTCTCGTAAAGGATCTGATACTCTTAACGTTATTGATGCACGAACAAAACGAGTGTTGAACTTAGCTCGGAAAACCGTGTATGACCCTCGGTTCAAACTGTTCTCTTGATTCATCACGTGGACTGACCGCGGATTTGGAAGAACTCCGTCGTTCTGGGATTCAGCCTGGTCCCTGGAATGGGAAGAACCGCCGTATGTGCCATTTTCTCGTCCAGTCGTTGACGTAGAGGACACGATGGTTATCCGCGCGTCCTCTAGTTTGTCCCAAGGCATAGAACGACCTTCTGTCCTTGACGAGTGGGCTCCGTCTTGGTTTGAAAACCGTCCTATCGGAAACTTGCTTGGCGATGAGGCCGCTTCTTTCCTGACTCGACTGGCGAAGCACTTTGGTGAGCCGTATGAGCATAATGGCCATCCTCGTTGGGTCGTGAAACCTGTACCGGGAATAGCTGGGAAACATGCTGTTACCGACAAATGTTTGCTTAGCGAAAGCCTGGAATCGAATTGGTTAAGCATCATTGAGACATCGGAAATTAATTATGGACGACTCGCCAAATGGTATGTCGCGAAGCGCGCAAAGGAAACGGGTCTTCCAAAATACGCCACACCAATAGAGGTACAGCAACCTTTCAGGGATTTGGAGCTCGTTTGGCTACAGGAGGTCATTAATGACACATTTGGCGTCGAATTCAATGATGCTCACTTGGATTCGGATGAAGTCCGGTTTTTGGCAAGCAGTGGCGGCCACGATCCGGATGATCTTCGAGTTGACGATCTTCTCACTGGACGGATGGTCCATCTAGATCGAAAAGAGCTCAAGAAACCAAGATTCGACGCAACTGTTTGGTACCTAACTCGATTGAGGAAACTCTTTGACGGTCCTGTTTCTTTCTGGGATGACGACTGGGATCTAGAAGACGGCGAGTCAGATGACTCTCTGTTTCTTGGTACGTCCTTTGTCGACCGCCTTGAGCGCAACGCGGGATCCGCGCGCGACTTTACACGGAAGGTACCACATCCCCTAGTGGTCGAAGTCAAAATTGAAGGACATCCGTGTCGCGCGTTGATTGATTCCGGGTCCTTGAGTGATTTCATCTCGACAAAGGCTGTAGAAACTCTTAAGTTGAAGACGTTTCAGCTGGCAAAGCCGATTGATTTGCATCTTGCTGTACAAGGTTCGCGTTCTAAGATCAACTACGGTACGAAACCACTGTTCGAGTATCAGAATGTGAAGGAACATCGATATTTCGATGTTGCTAACCTCTCAAACTACGACGTGATTCTTGGCACGCCGTTCCTCTATCAACACAAGGTATCCTTTGGGTTACACAACCCACACATCGTCATTGGAAGTACGGATGCGCTCCCTATAGAGGGCGCAAATGTCAGTCGGATCGATGCCCGTGTCGTGGATGTCGCAGAATCTCACCTAGAAGATGCGCGACAACATCTGTTCAATGACGCGGAACAACGCGGTTTATTTGCTGACGCTGCCAAGCAGCCTCTGCCGCCATTACGGGCAATAAACCATGAGATACCGTTAGTTGACCCCGAGAAACAGTATCACTGGCGTTCGTCTAGGTGTCCTGAATCACTTAGGGATCAATGGAATCAGAAACGGAATGACTACTTACAGACTGGTCGTTGGGAGATGTCCACCGCACGAAACACCGTACCTATGATCGCGGCATTTAAACCGCATCGTCCCAAGGACAAGCCCGAGCTCCGTTGTGTGTTTGATCTGCGCGAAAGGAATCAGAACACGCCAAAGCTATCGGCGCCTTTACCTGCCATCGAAGATGTCTTACGACATGTTGCTGGGAAGAAGTACGTGTCCACGATGGATCTACAGGCTTGCTATGAGCAGATTCGAGTGATACCAGAACATGTTCACCGTAATTTGGTGACGACACCATCGGGAAACATGCAAAGCAACGTTATGCTGCACCATCGGGAAACATGCAAAGCAACGTTATGCTGCAAGGGGATTGCAACGCGCCGGCGACATGCCAGGCGCAAATGAACCATATGTTCGGCCCATATATCGGCGTGTTCCTCGATGTGTACCTAGATGATATTGTCGTGTATTCGGACACGCTTGAAGAGCACCTTGAACATTGTAAGCTGGTTTTCGAGATCCTACAGAAGGAAAAGTTTTACCTTAGTAAGAAAAAGTGTCACTTTCTGCCACCAGAAGTGACGATTCTTGGCCATGTCGTTGACCGCGATGGCATCCGGATGGATTCTGAAAAAGTCGACGATGTCTTGAAGTGGAAGACGCCGACTTCCAAGGAGATGCTCCGCGCGTTTATTGGTTCCGTGGGGTTTCTCGCGGATGATATTGCCAAAGTCCGAGTGCCTTTGGGGATTCTGAGCGACTTGACTGGGTCGACGTCAACTTTTCGGTGGTCTGCAAATCATCAGCGTGCCTTCGAGGAGGTTAAACGCCTGGTGCATACCTTTCGAGAACATAGGCGTGTCTCATTGAAGTACGGTCCTGATGCGCCGCCAATCAACATTGTGACGGACGCCAGCTATACAGGAATCGCCGGCGTAATCAGTCAAGGCGAGGATTGGCGTAAAGCTGATGTTGCAGCGTTCTTTAGCGCAAAGCTGAATGCAGCGCAGCAAAACTATCCTGTGCACGAACAGGAAATGTTAGCGGGTCTAGAGACCATGATGAGGTATCGACACTTACTTCAAGGGGTGCGTTTTCGGTGGTACACGGACCACAAAACCTTGATGCATCTGTTGACGCAAGGAGAGCTCCGCGGGCGCCGTGCTCGTTGGGTCGAGCAATTGGCGGATTTCGACTTCGAGGTCATCCATGTACCTGGTGTGGAAAACGTCTTAAGTGATGCATTGTCGCGGATCTACGCGGACGACGCACCTGGAACTGAACGTTCTCCTGGGGAATATCCTCAGTTTGACGAGGAGAACCCGCCTCCGAGACGGCCGGGCGGATCCAGCTCGTTGACGCGTCCTGTAGTGGTCGGGCTTGAAGCTTCGGCCATAGAAATGTCCCAAATCCTTGGGGAATCCGTCAATGAACAACGCCGTAGTACACGTTCGCGCAAACCGACCTGGAAAGTGAGGGAGGGAGCTGTCCTGCCTTCAGGCAGCGACTCTGATGAACCGGTCGATCTGGTCGAAGAAACTCGTCCTAACACGGAGGATGAGGCGTCCGTATTCGCTAAGCGCATGGCAAAGCGTCCTTTTCGAGTGCTGGGTCCTAGAGAGCCGCCTGGTGGATCCAAAGAGACTGAACCCATGGTTCAGCCAGAGGGCGAGAGTACCGGCACTACTGCAAACGCCAACATAAAGTCGAGCGCTACCAAGGTCGCGAACGCCGACATGGAGTCGAGCGCCGCCAAAGCCGCCGACGTAGAGTCGAGCGACAACGGTAAGAGTAAAGAAGACAAACACGTAAAGGACTTACCTCGCCATTACGAGAACGTACGTGATGCGGACATCACGGCGAAGGTTACCTCACTGGTCAGTCTTCTGAATGAAAAGATTCTTGGCGTCAATTTGATTGACATTATACGACTGAACTATGCGAAAGATCCTACCTTTGCGAAGATTCTTGAGGCTCCAAAGTCGCACAAGAACTTCGTCGTACGAAATGGGTTAGTATACCTAAAGGAGGAAGGTGATCGAGAAGTCCTCGGAGTTCCAGACCATGTCGTCATCGATGGACGTAACCTTCGTGAGATTATCATCTCCGAAGCGCACTCTCTTCTCGCCCACCTCGGTACCAGCAAGACGCGCGCGTACTTGCGGGACCACGTATGGTGGAAGTCAATAAATCAGGATATTCAATCCTTTTGTGACTCTTGTGAAGTTTGTAAACGCAGCAAACCTAACAACCAGCGCGCGTATGGTCCTTTGAAGACTCTGGAAGTGCCGACTTATCCTTGGGAGTCAATCGGAATCGATTTCATTGGTCCGCTTCCAGAATCTAAGAACAGGAATGGTTCATTTAACGCGATAGCAGTCATTATTGACTTGCTTACCGGTATGGTTCATTTAGTTCCATGTAGGACTAATTACAAGGCACGACAAGTGGCAGAACTCATATTCGAGGAGGTATACAAGCACCATGGACTACCGAAGAATATCATTTCCGACCGCGACGTTCTATTCACGAGCCATTTTTGGCGTGAACTTCATCGACTGATTGGCATCAATCTTCGAATGTCGAGCGCGTACCACCCACAATCTGATGGTTCTACCGAACGCGCAAACCGGACTGTTACCCAGATGATATGCACCTGCATCTCTAGTGATCAGAAGGATTGGGTTTCCCGTCTACCGGGCATCAAATTTGCTATCAACTTGGCCAAGTCGGAATCGACAGGTTTTTCACCCTTCTTTTTGAATTCTGGCCGAACGCCACGAGCTCTTATCTGGAACAATGATGTCGACAAGCGATACGCCGGCGTACGGAAATTTGCGATGAACATGAAGACAGCCGTCATGAGTGCTCACGACAGCATACTCGCAGCGCGTGTTAAGCAGACGCGCGATGCAAACCGCCGTCGTCGAGAAGTACCGTTCACTGAAGGTGACCTGGTTTACCTCTCTACGGTTAATCTTTCTCTTCCGAAGGGTCTCGCGCGCAAGCTCTCGCCAAAGTACATCGGCCCATACAAGATAACGAAGGATTTTCAAAATAACACCTTCCAGCTTGACCTGCCCTCGGAGCTAAGACGAAGGAACGTGCATAATGCCTTTCATGCCTCACTCTTACGGGTACATGTGCCTAACGACGACCGACTATTCCCTGGCCGGCTTCACTCGCAACTAGGATGGACCCCGGAAACAGACCGCGAGTGGAAAGTTCACTCGATTGTCAGACATCGCGGTAAAGGGTCCACAGCTGATTTTGAGGTAAAGTGGGGCACCGGTGACACTACCTGGATGCCCTACTCACTTGTAGAACAGCTCCCAGCGCTGCAGGAGTATCTCGAGGTAATAGGAGTATCTCGTATCTCCCAGTTACCCCGGCACGGTGAAGAGCACGTTGAGGAGGGGGATGTCTCAGATTTTGAGGGGACAAAACTCTCCATTGGCCTACTGAATTTCCAAATCTCGGATGACGTGCTAACAGCCGACAGATATAAGAGGCCACGGGGGACAGCTTTGACTATCCATCCCCCCGTGCTAGTTGCCTCCCTTCCTGCGACACTCTCAGCCTTCCCTGCCTACTCCTCATCACCGTCATCCACCATGGTCAAGAACGTGTCGCAAGACGAGCTCGCCATCAAGGCCCGCCTCGCGAAACTCACCAACTTCGTCGCACTCTCAGCTGACGCGGCGCTCGTTCGTGACCCACTCGACGGATCCTCCTCCATCTTCGCCCGTGACCAGCTCACCCGCATCATCCAGCAGTACCAGATGGCTGCTAATGGCACCATTGTGGACTTCAGCGAGGTCAAGAAGGCTGAAGGCTTCGAGAAGGCCACTCGCGCATTCGACGAAGAGCCTAGCATCGGCAGCGGCGTCACTTGGGACGAGAACGAGCAGTGCTTCTACGTCCCCGACAGCCGCCTTGTCACCATCGACGACATCCTTCCTCCCAGACCCGTGCCCAAGGACGTCCAACTCTCGCAACAAGAACGCGTCCTCTTCGAGCGCCTTAAGAAGGCGTGGCTCCTGGGCTCTCTTGGTCGTACTGAACGGGAGGATAAGGCGTTGGGTAGGAAGGAGGCGATGAAGGAGTATAGGAAGGAGGAGATGGAGAGGATTGAGCGCTGGGGTGACGAGATGAAGAAGGCGAAGAGGATGAAGACGAAGCACTTCAAACCCGCCGGCAATGCGAAATCATCCATGTCGAACCACGCGTCCTCCACCCGCTACTGGGACAGCGCCATGGACGTTGACCCCTTGTCTATCAATACAGACGCGAGCATCATGGACCTCATGTTCCACGACCCCACTCGACCAGTCTTCTCTCCCTCCGCTGCCACTCTCAGCGACCTCACCAGCGAGCAGGGTCATGCTGGTGCCTCCGGCACGCGCGAGGACGACGGTAACGAACAGGCCGATAATGAGGCTGGACCGTCGTCGTCTCTGGACAAGGGCAAAGGGCGTCTCAACCCCGAGGCCGAACCATTCATTCCCAGTGGACACGTTGATGGTGCCTCCGGCGAAGCTTAACTCACGCGTCTTACTCTCTCACACCCACCAATTCATCCTTCTCATTGCTCGTCTTTGTTGATTTTGTTGTAGGGATTCTGTGAACAGAACCCAGAGGGCGTATGTAACGCATGCGATAGATCTACTGGTTCCCTCGGCCTATATTCCGCTGATTAGATTATTACATATCTTATTCCCACGTTTATCTACCTATATAAAGCCTTACTTTACTGGAATACGACAAGCTTTCCAACCGTTCTCCCCTCGTCTGACTATCGACTCGTGTGCCAACGCCAATTAACCTCGCCGTTGTCACACATACGTTCGCGCAGGGCCTGGCATTGCGGTCTGCGAAGCTTCGCGCAGAGCATGACTGGGAAAGGGCAATGGAGTGCATAGACGAGGCTCTCACAGGAGTATCAGTCGATAGCCCACAACATCTGCAGTTCCTTTCCACACGTGAAATGCTTCTGACCCTCCAAGTCGACTCTGACTTTACTAAAAATGTGGAGGACTCTGTAGGACCAGCCCATGCCAAACACAATCTTGCGGAACTGTCATTCGCTGCGATCTGCTTGGAAGTCCGTAGAGCAAGTGGCGAAGGGGACTTGAGGCATGCAATCGATGTCTTATTCGATTTCTTACAGAATTCCAACATAGGAACTGCGCTGAGTGATACAAATCGTTCTTCCTTGCATGCTGATGCTCTCGTTAGACGTTTCCATGGCTGTGGGAAGAATAAGGCGGATTTGGATGAGGCTATCGCCATCTTGTCCCACTTGCCGCATGATGTGAAGGACTACTTCCATTTGGGTTGTATATTGATGACCAGATTCGCATCGTGTGGCAGGAACCCTGAAGACCTTCATTTCGCCATATCAGCTTTTTCAGATGCAGCTACCTCTTTTAACTTCGATCCTGAGAGACGATTCTTTGCTGCCCAGCTCAGGTATTCCCTGGAAATTGTGGCGATAACTGAACTCGACGAAGTCCATCGCTGTCAGTTCCTAATGTATGCTCTTCGAACCATTATGTCTATTATGCCTAGCCTCGCCTGGGTTGGCATGGCAATGCAGGACAGACATGTTATCCTCACAAGAAGGCAGCATCCGAGTCTTACATCATTTGATGTAACGGGGCAGCGTATCAACCACCTTCCCAATGAAGCAGCGGCTATGGCTGTTATATTCGGTGAGCTTCATACTGCAATAGAGTGGCTGGAGCAGGGACGTTCAATAATTTGGGGCCAACTGCTACAGTTTCGTGTTCCTTTGGATGATGTATGGCGAGAGGACCCAGGACTGGCACAGAAGCTTGCTGAGCTTGCGAAAGCACTTGCTAGATCCAGTACAAGGACTCACTTTTGGGAGAGGCAGGTGGACGAGGACAGTGGGCAGGAGAGGAAAATCCCTCTGGAGGCTGAAGGCCAGAAACACCGCAGACTTGCAATCGAATGGCACGAAACGGTTGCCGATGCACGTAAACTCCCTGGTTTAGACAAATTTTTGCTGCCAAAGGATTTCGATTACCTCTCCAAAGCGGCCAATGACGGTATCGTCATCATTATTAATATGCATCTGTGGTGTGATGCCCTACTCATTTTCCCGGCGCTCCCTGGCGGTTCTGCTAAGGACGTTTTACATGTTCCCCTTCCAGACTTGACTCTTGTCGACGTTGAGGAGATGCATGCTGATTTGCTGTGTCTCATTAAGGATGATATGGGAATTCGCTCTGATTTGACGCGGAGGCCAGTTCACAAGCACTCTCCAGTTGATTTCCGGAAAATACTCTGCAATCTCTGGTACAAGGTTGTTCTGCCTATTACTGTACTATTACTATCTTATCTTCACATAACGCGTAACGGGGACCCGTGAAATGAAGAGTCTGGGCCCCCATAACGCGTAACGGGCCTTCTGGCCAGGCACAATTGTCTGAAAATAGCAATTTTCGGGGCCCGCCTAACGGCGGGCTGTCTAAATAAGGTAATTACCCGGGTTTTGAAGAGTAACGACTACTCTTCACAACCATAACGCGTAACGGCCCGTGAAGATAAGGTCGAAATAGTACAGTATCTGCGAAGCTATGGAATATCGGCCGGCGCTGGTAAATGTATGTTCCTTCAAATCCCTTATCTGATGATTACTTACATTTTACAGTGTGACGAAGGTAAAAACCGAGCGCATGTGCGATGGTGCCCCACAGGACACCTTGCCTTCCTGCCTCTCCACGCTGCCGGTGATTACAGTTCATCGGGAAAGGGCCATCGAGTGTTTGATTTTGTCGTTTCATCCTACATTCCGACTCTGAATTCCGTCATTCGGACGACATCGCCTACATCCAACCAGGAGACAATTAAAGTCTTAGCCGTGGCATGTCCTAATGCAAAGGGACAGGTACCAATTCCTGACACTGAGGAGGAGGTGAATCGTGTGGGAAGGCAGGTTGTACCGTTACTCGACCAACCCGCAACACCTGTGTCTCGATATACTGCATTGGTAAAGAAGCCTGCAACGGCTGAGAAAGTTATGGAGGAGATGAAAGAGGCAACATGGGTACACCTCGCTTGTCATGGTGTCCAGGATGCGACAACCCCAATGAACAGCGCATTGCTCCTTTCCGGTGACAGTCGACTTTCTTCCGGTGACAGTCGAGTTTCTTCCGGTGACAGTCGACTTTCTTCCGGCGACAGTCGACTTTCGTTGTCTGATATCGCTGCACTAGATCTTCCTCAGGCAGAATTCGCTTTCCTCTCAGCTTGCCAGACAGCGACGGGCTATAACAAGCTACCTTCAGAATCCGTGCATCTGGCGGCCGGCATGATGTTGGCTGGTTATCGCAGCGTTATAGGCACGATGTGGTCAATCGCAGATCGCCATTGGAGAGGGGCCGGCCGCTAGTCGCGCACGGAATCGCGTCGTGGCGTGAAAGCAAGGAATGAATATGATCGACTACAACACGAAAGAATCTAGACTACGCTACGGATGGTGCAGCCAAACAAGGCCAAACACCGGCAGAGGAAGGGAGAAACAGTGGCGGGTCGGTCGCGACACACCACTGCATGTGCCCCATACAAAACAAAGCACGGCGTCCTCGTCGTGCAGCAAGAGAAATGACTCTAACACCTATCATGTAGGTGGACTCCATCCCAGAATCTGAAGGACCTGCACTAGTTTGAGAAGCTGATGAGGATCATGCAGCACACTGATTGGTGGCATCGAGGAGATGGGTTGTGGTGGAACAGGGGGTGGTGGCATAGGATATGTGGGCTTCGTCGCATAATTTGGTGCTGGTGCATGAGGAACGGGCGGAGGAGGTATATATCTGCGCCATGGTGTATTTTCTGTACGTGTCAATCGACGCGAGCGGCGCTGTAGACTACCAAAGGGGTGTTTAGCTCCGGAACAAAGGACTGAAATATCACGTCGTGGGGGTGAGGGGAACATGGGAATGAGGGGGATGACTGAAACCTCGTCGTCCCAGCTGGACCTCGGCGCACGGTCTAAGGATGGTGGCGGAAGATCGAGTGAAGTGGCTCGAATTGTGGCATTGGTGGGAACGGGCCGAAGGGGTGGAGGCGGAACTGAAATGGGGGAAGGCAGAGGGGTGGAATCCGATGACAGTGCTACTTGAACTGCGATATCGGCGGTTGTGACCTCAGCAACCTGAATCGCCATGTTCGCTGTAGCTCGGCGACCGCTACGACATGGACCCGAAGCACGGTGCTCGCTCCACCGGATGCGTTCACGAGACGCGCCTACGCAGGTACCGCTCTGGCAAGTCTCCCGAACTTCCTGTCGTCCAGCCTCGAATGCTCTCTTCTTCGTTGCCTCCAACGCTTCGAGCTGCCTATGCAACTCCGGTGCCTCATTCAAACCGGCCGTGTATCCCTCCTCAAGTCCAACCTTCCGTCCCGCGATGAATGCGGCAATATCCTCTTCGTTCTGCGAGGACTGAGTCGGAGCATGTGTCGACGCGCTGTCCCAAAGCGCTCGCAAGGCAGCTGGTCGGAGACTGTCGGGCGCTCGAATGAACTCGGCCAGTGCTGCGTGGAATGGGTGGGATGAAGGGGTCTCCTCGAGGAGCTCGAAAAATGAGGTGCAATGCGTGTACGACGCGACTGGTGGTGGCGGGGGTGCTGCTGCGAGTGGGTCCAAGGCCAATGCCTCGGACAATCCTAGCGCTTTTACGGCGACTGCGCGACGGGCTGTCTCGGCCTCTCTGTCAAGCTCGAGTATACGTGCGGTGCGGCGTGCCTCCTTGGCTTCTTTTGTCTCTGCTGTTGCTGGCGTCTCTACTGGTGCTGCTGGTGTGTCTGCTGGTGTGTCTACTGGTGCTGCTGATGCTGCTGGTGCTGCTGGTGTCTCTAATGGTGCTGCTGGTGTCTCTAATGGTGCTGCTGGTGTCTCTACTGGTGCTGTTGGTGTAACCACCTTTCTTGTCCGACGATTCGCCATGGTGCTGTTCTCTGGTTCCTATACTCTCTCTTCTGTGGTCTCTCTGCTGTTCTAATATGCTGAAAAAAATGGCTCGACGACGTCGGCAAAATGTAGTGCGGTCCTATGCGAGACGGGCTCGGATGCGTGCTGCTAGCGAGAATGAGCTGAGAAAAATGGCTGCTGGCAATGAAAAGCTGGTGCGTGGGTCGAATCACACGCTCATCACCAAAATGGAGAGGGGCCGGCCGCTAGTCGCGCACGGAATCGCGTCGTGGCGTGAAAGCAAGGAATGAATATGATCGACTACAACACGAAAGAATCTAGACTACGCTACGGATGGTGCAGCCAAACAAGGCCAAACACCGGCAGAGGAAGGGAGAAACAGTGGCGGGTCGGTCGCGACACACCACTGCACCATGCGCCAGACGTCGCAGATGATGTTTATGCTTACCTGTTGAGGGACGGGACGAGTCGTCGACCGGATTATAAGGAGTCGGCGCTTGCACTGCATTTGGCTATGGAGCAGCTACGCAAGCGAATTGGAGAAGGATCATTTTTGAAGTGGGTACCGTATATTCATATAGGCGAGTGATTGGAATATTTATGAGACTCGACTTCTTGATTGTAGTTTACGTAGTTTTACGAGTTCAATAGACAGCTATGTTGGTATTAGACCCTTGAGATTTTGTCGTTACGCGACCTTGACACGCAACGCGGTCGTCATGTGAGTATTACTCTGTACCGCGCTCCTTTCCTTTTCTCTTCCACCTGCCTCTTATGCACCTCTCGGTATTCACGGCCAAGTTCCAAGGTCGCCTTCGCTGGTGGATGAACGGCTGCCTGCGTGACTGCCAACGACCTAGCTGAGGCAGCATATTAACTTCGGAGGCTGGTTCTGCAAGTGTCCAACGACCAGAGACTAACGGGAGCACAAGCAGTCAGGTCGTGATCTTTCCCATCTGGGACCTACGCTTCTCCGCCGTCGAAGTATCCTGCCGGGTGGACTGTAGTGCTCGTATCTGGTCATTGCATTGGGGCGGGTCATCGAGTACTTTTCGCTTTACCACCAGTCGCCTCGTCGCCTCTGATTTCGACGCATGGGAAACCCAGTTTGTTAATCCAGGCCGCTCAGCGAAGGATATCCTTCCACTTTTATGAAAGGTTGGCTTTCCATTGCCCCTCTGCTTCTTCTTCTGACTTTGTCACGGGCGGAGAAACCCCAGAAAGCCAACGTACGCAGACAAAGGGCGTTTAAAGGCATCTTACGGCGGAACAGGCTTCATACTGCGAATCGGAACACAGATTCTGGAAGGATTACCCGTTTCATGAGGAAGGTCAATGGATTCGGTTCGGATGCGTCTGTCAATGTTTTCGATGTTGTTAAGTAACGGTTTTGACCTAGGACTCGCGTTGGGTGTAGCTGATGCTCAAGTGGATTCGTGACAGTCGCCCGTAGGTGCTTCTTCTATTCCTGTGATCGGCATATTGACGAACCCTATGTTTCTAGCACCACTACGTGCAGTACAAGAATCTCGGAAAGTTCTCCGTTCAGGACAGAGATCTAGTGAAGCGCGGATTCTGGCCAAAACAGGATCCTTCCAATTGGGAGGCCGGATTCCGTCATGTTACAACCACCAATGTCGATCTCAACGGTGCCGCCTACTATCTAACTCCGCAATTGGGTCCCATTTACGGTACGACTTTCTTCATACACTCGCTGTTATGCTCTGAACGTCTGCTTAGCTGTTCGTATGGGGCCGCAGTAATGATGCTCCGATTCCATCAAGTATGCACGTCACGGTGAGGTTCCCACTGGCGAAGACTATACGCGACCACTTGGCGAACCAATTTCACCTATTTAAAAGTTTTCTCGGCAATGAATGTGTCCCTTCGAGAGTCCATCCCAAATAGAAAGCCATACGACTCCATCAAAGTACTGCTTTCGATGGCAAGCGTCTAGAAGAAACCGTCCGATGGGTGATCCTGACTGTGTATCAGAGGCACAACGACTTTCCAATCCGATCCGGGTCTCAGTTGAGGGGAAGACAACCTCATAGATTCACGTACACAAACCAAAGTATCTTCGCTGCCTCGCGGTGCATCCACAAACTTTGCAGAATGTGTTTACACTGATCAGAACGATCCATACATCCCGAAATGATTCAAGTAACTTGAAGTATCCAGCTTCAAGCTTCAAGGGTCAAGAGCCATGATGTGGGTCGATGACGTAATCCGACCTCTCCTTTTCGCCCTCATCATACGCATCGCGCTCATCGTCGCAGACGACGACGAGCTTTGACCACAGCGGTAATAGGCTATAATGGCGATGGCGACCATATCCGTCGTATCCGAAGAGAAGAATCCGCGTGGCATACCAAAAGCACCCTTCATTGTCGATACTTCCGCCTTGGAAATGACGAAAAAAACGGTACATGCAGGCCGACGTTGAGCAATACGTCGGAGGGCCCGACTGAGACGCTAGTGGGCCGTTGAAGACCTTCAACGACGCGATAGGGTGCGTACGATATCGTTATTCCGATGTTGTCCTGACCGTCATGCAGAAAATACCGCTTTATGGACGCCAATCTGGCTCAGCGACGGCAGGGCCTGGAGCGAAAGATATCGGACTACCCGAAGACGGTAGAAATGGTGGAATATCTGCAAGAGCGACGCGTGTGTACACCGTGCTTTCATCTAGGCGATTTGTACTAATTGTATACGCTGATAGGAAGGCAAGAGCACGGCAGCCGGCGACGTGGACGATCTAGACGACGACGACGACAATCTAGAAGAAACATCGGCAAAGCCATTGCGCATAACGTTCAAACTGAACGAAACACTGTATGCGGAGGCGGTCCTGGAAGACACTGACGCGGGCATCTTTGACTGGGGGTATGTTTACCCTCCCCTACGACGCGATTTCATCCTTATTCTTCGCCAGGAAAATGATACCCTCTCTTACCCAATGCCAGAAGCTATCGAACTATTCAAGTCAAGCTTAGCGCTGCAGAAAAGTCACTGGCGAATACCATCGAGGACCTCGAATTTCTGCGGGAGCAGCTCACGGTCATGGAGGTTAATATGTCACGCGTGTACAACTGGGATTTCAAGAGACGGCGGGAAGGTAGGGAAAAAGAGGTTGCTACAAGCAAAGGCTAACCTTGGATAGTTATGGACGACGATGCCGCCTTGTTGTTATGGTAACAATTCGACTGCCATCTCGTCTTCAACCGGTCATTGTATGGAGTACTCTTGTCTTCCTTCGGTGGCGATAAATGTCTCGGCTGTCTCTATGCAGCGCTGGGAGACTCATTCTACGCACTTGGGTGAGCTTAAATCCAAGAGCCAGAAGACTTTCCATCTCTAAGCTAATGCTTACGGGCAGGTAATAGTCCGTTACATGCACGGTGTACTTATACATTCTAGATGCACGTCGACTGTGAGGATGTCTTCACACTCCCCTCCTTCGAGACTCGCTTTCTGCAATTTCGCGATGAATTGGGTCTACAGCGCCACGCATCGAGAATGAACTTGGGTGAGTCGTTCTCGTTATTGAATAGAACTCCGTCTTAAGGCGCACAGTCAGATCACGGAAAACACTCAGATACGATGCTAGATTACAGCCCTAGAAACGCCACTGTTTGAAGCCATATTTATTGCGGCCACAGTCGGACAGCCCATGTATGTAGCCCGTACCAGCGTTGACTATCCTAGCCGATGTTTGCAGTCAATGCCGGATTTCCCCTTCGACTTTATCCAAGCGCCAACTCGAAAGTTCGCGTCCCAACCCGATGCGAGCGTCGACAAGTGGCAGAATGGGCTGTGAAGGATGAGCTTGACACCACTCGATAATTCAGACGCCTGGAACGCGCACTATTCGACCCTTGCCGAGAAGAGAAGAACGTTTGAGGAAGCGAGAAAGCGCTTTGAGGCGGAGAAGCGAGAGGTGTGTCTATCCGTTTCGTCGTATTCTGCAGGCCTAAACTTTCCATGCAGCTCGTATGTGTGGTCGAGCATAAGACCGCCGAGCGCCGCCGCCACTGTGAAGCAATTGCAGGAGCCTGGGCCTTACCCTTCAGGAAGAACATCTTGCGCAGAAAGATAAAGTCGTCACAAGGCGAGATAGAGCCTTATAGAAGACGAACGCGCTGTTATTCAGCAGAAGGACGAGGAGATGGCAGCCTTAAAGGCACGGTCTATACCAGAGGGCGTGCACGCTGAATACCCCATTCAGTCCCAGCACTACCCTTCCCAGTACTCCGCTGCACGAGCAGTACGATCCTTCCCGTTCCCGATTCATCTTCTACCATCCTCGTCCGGCGCACGCTGCTCCTCGTCAGTCTGTTAATTCGCAGCGAGCGCCTTCCTACCCAGGCGATAGGCCGCAATCGTACCATGGTTATGCGCAGTCCGCCTATCCTTTGCACGCTGCTCCTGCTCAGGATGGGTCCTCCCAGGAATCTTCCATCCGGACTGTCTCCCAGGCATCCACTACCTGGACACAACCACAATCCATACAATCAGACGATAAAGCTGCCTATCGGCCAGTCATCTCGGAACGGGTGGAGGTGTTTGTGCCGTACATGAAGCGGAAGATGAGATGCTTGTTGGGACTGGAAGCCCTTGACGTGACGTATCGATGCGGAGGAGAAAAGAAGCTCGAGAGACTTGACGACGCCGGGACGCGTATGTCCTCAGGCTCGAGGTCGTCAGAACACCATCTAGGTCCAAGGACCTGAACGACTCGCTTTCGTGCATCCATTTCCTTCCGCCTTCCGGCTTAACAATTCGAACCCGGCGCGCGATGAAACTCGAGGGACTGGATGACGCTCCTTTCTATTGGAGTAGGGCATAGACACGGCCTCGTGGGTCGTCAGAACAGCGGCCAAGTCAAGCGACTTGAACGACTCGCTTTCATAGTTGCCTTGCCGTCCGCCGTTATCCCATCATGGCCATCCCCGCCGATTATCGAACGACGACAGGACATACGAGGACGACGCTCCAGTAATGGCGTAGGGCATCGACGCCAGCCTTCGCAGGTCCGAGTCTCTCAATGATTCAATCGACCTGCCTCGTGTGTACCTTGTTCTTGGGTCGTCCCGCTCATGGATTGCCATTTGCTGGAGCATTGTCTGCGACGCATCTACCATTTCTCAGTCGAGGAGAACACACTCTCGCCGCTAGGGTGGGACACGAAGACGGTCATCGTCCATAGTCACCGACATCTGCCGTTATCGAGGAAATCGGACGCCGCATAGCTCGCCGGGATGAAGGCAATTGAGGACTAGGAGAAGGAGCACGGGAGACTTGACGACGCCTCAAAGCGGGGTAGGACGCCGATGTCCTCGAGGCCGTCAGAACACCATCCGAGTCGCAAGACTTGGTCGACTCGCTCTCGTGCATTCGCTGGAATCGGACGCCGTGCGGCTCTCCAGGATGAGGCTTGAACGACTGGCTCTCGTGTTTGTCATGCTGTCTGTTTCGTTCGCCCTTCATCCTTACCACGCATCCGAGTCGCTGCCACCCAACCCTTGTACACCGACACTTGACGACGCTCCAGCGGGCATAGATACGCCCTTGTAGGTCATTGGAATACCACCCGAGTTTTTGCTGACTCGATAAACGGCTGCAGATACACAGAACGCGAGATTTGTTATAATGGACGCGAGGCTCGCTGAGTAGAGGAGGAAGTTTGAGAATGAGGAAAGGCAATAAGCGAGTGGTGTGTTGATCCGTTTCGAGACAGCCTGCAGTGCTGACTTTTCTCACGTAGCTTAAAGACCGTGTGTGGATTGCGGAGTATAAGTTCTTCGCCGCAATGGAAATTGAGGAGCTCGACCGGGCATTCGTGGAAGCCCTGAAGTTGATCGTCAGCCTTCAGGACGCCCGCATTGCGCGGAGGGATCAAGTTATTGCACGACAGGATCACCATATTGTAGAGCGGGGTCACCACATTACGAACCCGATCGACGAAGGGCGCGCTATTATACACCAGAAGGACCAAAAGATTGCGGCGTTGAAGGCCTCGATGCCTGTGCCGTCTGCACCGCAAGCCGTTCACGCTCAATACGCCTTCCGACCCTCACAGTACCCTTCCCAATACCCCTCCCAATATGTCCGTGGCTGCCAGGATGATCCTTATCGTCCCCTACCAATCTTACATGACACCGGCTTACCCTCAGCAACCTCTTTTCTGGAGCAAACACCTTACAAGAGCGATTATCGCCTGTTACAATCTTACAATGGTTTTACCCAGCCCACCTACGCTTCTCAGACTGCTCCGTCCATGGACTACGTAGTGTCCATCCGCGCATCCATCTCCCATCTCCGCCATCGACTGAGCCGAATTCAAAGGCCACACAAGGGACTTTTTCCGCAGGTCGTCAGATACCACCGGAGTGGCTCAATGACTCGATCGACCCGCTCTCGTGTATATTTTATTGTTTTGGATCATGACGCTCATGGGTCGAAGTCATTACCGACACATCTGCCATGCGCTGGCGCAAGTGATTATCGTCCATAGGGTATTGTCGTCGACATCTGCGAAGTCATTCGGAGACGCTTTCACCGCTGGCCCGCATAGCTCATCAGAATGAGGACAGTGAGGACTGGGAGAAGGAGCAGGGGAGACTTGGCGACGCGGGTAGGACACCGTCAGAACACCATCCAAGTCGAGAGACGGGAACGACTCGCTCTCGCGCATCCGCATCTTTTCTTCCCGACTCTCGCTTTGCGATACGAACTCGACTCTAGGATACACAAGGGACTCGACGACGCTCCCAATGTTAGAGTAGGGGACACCGCTCTCACAGATCGTCAGGACATCCACCGGGTCGCAAAACTTGAGCGAGTCGCTTATGTGTTTATCTTGCTGTTTCATTCCTCCGCTCGTCCGCTCATCCATCTGTCATCTCATTCCCCGGCCCTGCATTCGACGCTCGCCATCGCGCGACATTATCGCGCCGATACCCGAGGAATTTGACGATGCTCTATCTAATGGGGTTGGGCATGTACACCCTCGTAGGTCGTCAGAATCCCCCCACCCAAGTTTTTGATGTCGATCGACTTTCCCTCTTGTGTCGGTGTCTTCCCTTCATGCGTTCCTCTTGGCTTCGTGTGTTCGCCCTGAGCGTCGTTCGCTGGCTCCGTTCTGCTCGTGTCCCATTTTGATACCAGGTCGGCCGCTGTGTGCCTTCCTTGTCGTTGCTCCTCATGTGTTGATTATTTGTATATATCTGTGGACTAAGATGTGTCTGCTTTGTATATTATTATCTGTACACTTGTCTCGCCGTGTTTTGTCATCTTACCTTGTCCGTACTGTTGTTATCTTTACCTTGCTGTGTTTTGTAATCTTGTCTTGTTTGTGCTTTCCTCTTACCTTCCTGTGTTTGTTATCTTGTTTATTTTGTCCTCTGCTTTTGTTCAGTTGCTTTTGTTTGTAGAAATATAGATATCAGGTGCGGATGTTGGTGTCTGCGTGCCATGGTGTTTCTGTGTCCTTTCAGTTGGTCAAGCTTGAAGTGAGATTCTTAATGCCTACTCCCATTTCTGTATTTCTTCAAGTTGACTTACAGTTGTTTTAGCTTCCTAGGGCACCTTAGCTCTGCCCAGTGGTTGCCAGTCACCTTGAGCTTGGCCAAGGATTGCTTGTAGGGAGAGATGCACAAGCAGGACCCAGTAGTATTAGTGCTTTTCCTGCATACACACGTGACCGTCCCGCCTTGTTTTTAGACCACCACCACCATCGTAGGCTGCACGCACACAGGAACACGTTTACAAACCGCTTCGTCAAAAGTTTTATTTCGTGTCAATATGTCATTCTGTGAGTGGGCTCTGAAGCGATTAGAGCTCCTCCGCGATGCGCTGGCGTCGCGCCTGAAAACAGGGGCGACATGTGGCATTGGACGCCTTCCCTCGGAAGTGCTCGCCCAAATTCTCTTCCTCACCATCGACTTTCCCTTCCATGATGGAAGACTTCCTGTAGTCTGGGAACACGACCCCCTCGGACACGAGCTCATGAAGTTTGAGCGTGTCTCGAAAGCCTGGCAGGAATGTATTCTCAGTAACCCCGTTCTTTGGTCGCGCGTTCTGATTGTTGCTGACTGGAGATACGACTTCCGGCCAATCTCCAATTACTGGGCACGCCTAAAGCGGCAAATCCATTACGCCGGGCAACACCATCTGGATGTGTGCATCACCATTTATCGTGCTGATAATTGCCTCTCCTACCTCCCGGAAACGGTCAAACAGCTACTGGCGCCGATATCGCACCGCATCCAATCGTTGCGTCTTTTCATTCCGGAGTCAATGATTCGCGGGCTTCATCCTTTTCGCAAATCATTTCTGGCATTGAAGGAGCTCTACATCTGCCCTAATAATTCTTCTGTCCCGTCGCTTCCACGACATGAGTTGTTGGATGTGTTTGTGGAGGCACCAAATCTGGCTTTCTATGAGACACGCGGCGTGGCGGACCCAAGCTCGGTGGGTATCCCATGGCATCGAATCACTCGATACTCTTCTAGCAGCTCGCTTAAGTTTACCCATTTCTGGCGGAAATCTCGGAGTGTGCTTGAGATACTTTCCGCGGCAGGTAGTTTACAGGAGGCCGCATTCCGCGATATGGTTATGGGATCACCGCCGGCACAGATCGTGTCTACGTCTATCGTGTGTGCCCGTCTCCAATCATTGACGTTGGCTCTGCCATACTATACCGGGCCACATCCGATCCGCCAGGTGCTCGAGCACTGCACTTTCCCTGTATTGGCGCGTCTCGAGGTTATGACCGCCCCCCTTGAACAATACTCCCATCTAGGCGAGTACGACTGGTTAAAAACCTTCAGAGCACTCCTTCGCTGTCTTCAACGTTCCCACAGTCCGCTCTGCACATTAAAGTTTGACAATGCACGCGTCGCAGCTTCAGATGTTACAGAGCTTTTCCGGACTGTCCCCACTTTGGAAGAGATTCGGTTAACGAGAATGTGCAGCGGTATTGATAACCTCGTTATACAGAGCTTGTGTGTTCAAGAGAATGGTGTTATTCCCCTGCCCCGTTTACGCTTCTTGCACCTCGACGGCCATCTGACTTTTGACCTGGACCTCTTTGTGCAGATGGTCAAAGGCCGCTGGGACGCTGCACCGTTGGTTTCGATTACGCTGCGATGGTATGGGTCAGTATTGGCGGGAACAGTGTTGAATCACCATCAGCGACAGAGTCTTCAGCAGCTGAGGAGGCAGAAGAAATCTGAGGTTGCCGTGCTTATCGCTGAGTTGAAGGTTTACGAGTCGCAAGGGATGCGGCTTCAAACGGGTCTGAACGGTTGGAAGTATTGAGTAGATTAAATGAGTACGTCACAATGCAAATCCGCGTTTAATTCGACACCCGTCGTCGCGCGTCTGGTTTTCCCAACGCCTTTTGAAAGGGCTTGACAGTTCTTGTTCATTTAAATTTGTTCACCAGAGTAAACCTTTCTGTCCATTGGCCACTTCATCTTCATCTTCTTTCTGTTCCCCTTCGCCAAGCCGTGCATGAAGCTCATGTATCGGGGACTCCTCGTGAGTCGTTTGACTACTCGCTGTGTGTTATTCATGCTTCTTGGCTGGAAATATGAAACTCACGGCTAGTTATGATTCGCTCTAATGCACCCTGGCCCTAGCGGCATTCACAGGGCCCCTTCCCGGGCGCAAGTCGACACAGTCCCGGATCCATTCTTTAATCTACTTTCCTAGCAAACAAGCTACCTCTTCGATCAACTGTCCACCTTCTCGTCTCTCTTTACGCGAACCTGGCCGCGCCACGCATCAAGGCGGAGCAATCGGGGTCTTGTTTCTGAGATTCTAATTTCTTGTACTCCCTGTGAGTGCTATCTTCTCAATAACTACGCCATCCTTATGCTGTTGAATAGGTACCCCATCTAATATGTTTTCAGATGTACCCACTGTATCGTCAGTTTCTTTGTTCTCATAAATACTGTACACCGACTAGCTACGCCACGCCACACATTACTGAGTACAATACAATCAAGGTTACGGATATCCGGCCTGATGACCGCCGGACAAAGGAACCCCAAAGCGGCATACAGTGTACTCGACTACTGTATTGGTTCATAGCAATCTGTCAGTTTCAATTTCAGCCCCATCGCTTCATACTGCTTCAGCGCACGCACAGCACCCTGCGCTTTGACACGAGTCTCCTCAGTCATGGTGTCCTCGGGGCTCCAGTGCAGACCGATCGAACGCAATGGGGCAACATCCCAACGACTTTTCACCATATCCACGAGTAAAGATGGATCGAGTTGGATGTCACCAGCAATATACAAAGAGCGAAGAGCCGGAGCGCGTACAACGGCATCTGCATCCTGGAGAACACAGAGACATCGAAGGACATCGTCGTCAAAACCTGAAACGTAATCTTCCATGTAGATCTTGGTGAGAGTCGGAAAGGTCTTCAACAGCTCAATCATATCCGTAGACTGGGCACAGCCAGTGTGGTATATCAATGCAGAAAGCGGACTCCGAGAACGCTGAAGGCAGACCACAAGAGCGTGAAAGACCTCAGGATCCCCCGTATCTGGAAATCCGACCTCTAATTCCAGCAATTTTGGAAAGCTGCAATGCGCAAATGTCTGCAGGATGGGATTTCCGCCTCTGCGATGATTTAGGTTTAGTTTCAGAGTCGTAAGGTGGGCGCAGACGATGGAGTCGTTTTCACTCCGAAGAGACGAGGAACCGCCTGACAGATCCAAAGTGAGCCGCTCGAGATGCCTAGCGCGTTGCAGGACTGAGAGGGCGGCTTGGGAATCAAAGTTTGGTGTGAAAGGGCCACACACGGCAGAGTAACGCTTGAGCTGTAACCACGGGATCTGATACCAACCCAACGGGTCGGTTATATCTACTGTCTTGTAGACAGTGAGGTTGGGGACATTGGAGAAGAGTGCCACGGAATTATCGTCGACGATCTGGGGTGTTATCGCCGTTTGCAAAATAGTTGGCCCAACTGCCTTTTTGGGTCACGCGAGAAATCGAGCATGTTTTGACGCCCGAATTATATCTCATCCTAGACACCGCTTCTCTGTCCCGTTGTTTTTGTGAATAGAGTTTATTTGTGCCGTAGAGCACAGGAAAATTGTCCCTTTGCATAGGCAGTGGGTTCCTGTACTAATACACACTACCCATGCTACAAGCAAAACTTCGGTCACCCAATCCCTTCAGGACATACTCTAGGGCTTCAATATGCTTGGAACCCTCTAAAATAAGTTGAGGAGAAGTACATAAGACTCCGGGGGTAGCACGCCATGCTAGAGCCCTCTAAGGCACAGCACTTCGAGGCTTGGAGGAGGCCAGTAGGGAAATGTGTTCTTCTGGGGCTTGCAGAGTCTTGAGGCACTCAATGATGATCTGTTTTCACTCTAGAATGACCAATCAAGGCATTGAGGCCTGTGTGGAAAGTGTGCTAACTAGGTATGGCCACGAGATGTGGCCCAATAGACACAATGTTCTTCTTGGGAATATTACAGTTCTGCATGCAATTCTGAGAGCAATAAAGCACTAGAAGTATTAGTAGAGGGTTCAATCTCTTTTACAGCCTTGGAATGAGAGAATCTGCCTCTCAAGGACACCCCGATATGTCCCGATCACATCCTCGCAGTGAGCCAGATCTTCACCTGCCATCCTGGGCTTGCCCGTTGCCCCTGAAATTGTACAGACTCTTTATATACATGTATTTGAGTGTATTCGCTGTGAAAAGCAGCTGGAATACATCCAGAATCTGGCTAGTCGGCCAATGTTCATGCTCAGTCTCTATCTCGGCGGAAAATTGTTGCTTTCGGAAACGGACAATTTTCCTGTGCTCTACGGCACAAATAAACTCTATTCACAAAAACAACGGGACAGAGAAGCGGTGTCTAGGATGAGATATAATTCGGGCGTCAAAACATGCTCGATTTCTCGCGTGACCCAAAAAGGCAGTTGGGCCAACTATTTTGCAAACGGCGATAAGTTGTGGATTTTGAGAATTTTTAAAGAGGTGAATTCATCGCGAAGAGGATGAAGATCTCGGATCATCTCCGCGGGAAGTGCGATATGTAGCTTTCGAATGCGAGGTGCGATGGAGTGCAGAATTGTTACGACCTCCAGAGGGAGCGCGTCCACTTCATCAAATGGCCCATGCCCAGTCAATGTGACGTAGACATCGAGAGTGATCTGTCCGGCTCGGCTTATGCGCTGGGTAAGGTAACGAGAATACAGTGAACCGTTTTCGAAGTACTCGGGCCAAGGGACGATGAGGATTTGGGACCAAAGTCTGGGAGAGTTGAGAATGTCTCGCCTCCACCACTGGCAGACACGCTGATATTCACCCAGGTGGTCCTCTGTCGCAGCCAATTCCCATCGCATGGCAAGATCAGGCATCCCGAAGGACGGCACTAAACCACCGGGCCTCAACGGCATGCGACGTACAGGTTTTCGAAGTGTGAAACGAAGGATATGAGTGAGTATCTCGGAAGGGAGACGCCTAATTGGAGCTAAAATCTGCTCCCTCCTCTCGACGGCGCGCGACAGCTGATGGCGATGGTCACGCAGCTCTCGCTCGACTGTTTCAACTTCGGCTAAGAGGGCGCATCGTAACTGAGTGATTTTTCCCAAAGAACGATCCACGTTTTCAATATTTGATTTTAGAACTGACAGGGAACTGGCGAGAAAGATTTCCTGCGTAGGCGTAGGACAATCGTTTCCGATTGCAAGACGGTATAGGGAGGGAGCATCATCAATGGGATCGCGAAATATGGATTGAAACCGCAATGTAGGGGGTAAATGGTTCGGACATGGGCACTTTGAAGCTCCCTGGCATGCTGCCCACGTATCGTCAAAAGCTAGAGGCGGCTTCAGAAAGCCCAAAGGATTAATCGTTGAATCTACCCACAGAAAGGCATGTTTAAGGAAGCTAGCCAAGTGTAGTGGCCAGAATCAAGCAGAGGAACGCGCTGGTTACTGTGATGGTCAAGAGGAAAAATGCACCATGTCTCTGGTCCGATGCCGAGGAACGCGATCATGTGATTGATAGTTCTTGCTTTAAGCAGTGTGAAGCACTGAAAACTGAGGGCGATGTACTGAATTGTGGTGAACATTAAGCCTCAAACTATTCCGTTGGACATTAACAAAAGAAAACTAAGTAAAGTCTTCAGTGGCTTCGGAGACGAGTCGATGTGAGTCGTTAAATTAAACAGTACACATGGAAGTCACATTGTAAGAATTACATTATGAGAAATCACTGATACTGGATCTGGAACTTCTCTACTAATACATCACACCCTTTGGTGCATATACCAAGGTACATTCCCTGTTCTGCATAACCCTTCAGCCCGTCGGCTAGAATAGCGCCTTCCGATGTCCAGCGACGAGTCTTTACTTCAACTTCTGGATCGACATCCCCCCAATAACGCTCATCGGTCACTACATGCCAGTGCAAGTCGATTGAGTATAGCGGTGTGACGTCCCAACGACTTTTCACCATCGCCGCAAAATTGGTCGCGTCGAATTCGAATTCTCCTTCAAAAATTAGGGATTCTAGCCAGGGAGCGCATATGTCGACTTGCCCCGGCTGGACATGGAGGCTTTGGAACGCTGCGTCGCTGAGACCGGACGAAATCCTGGTGAACTCGACGCGAGAGATAGTAGGGGTTGTCCGGAAGAATGCATCGACATCCGCAGGTGTGACGGGGCCATGGTCATACGACAACACGGAGAGAGGACTACGCGAGCGCTGCAGACAAAGAATGAGAGCGTGAAACGTGTCTATCGTGTCGGGCTTCTCGTCTGGGAGGGTGATACCACGTGTGGAGACATATAGTCGATGTAGTGAGGGAAAGGAACATTGCTCGAACAGCTGGCGAAGGGGTTGTGCATTTTCGACGAATCTCGCTGTTTCCGGTATATAAACCATTAGGTAGGTGAGATGAGCGCATACAATCGGATCGAGTCCGACGCGGAGGGATGAGTGTGAGCCTGCATTCATGGCGAATGTGCCGTCTTGGAGATTTTTGGCGGCCTTTAGAGCCTCCAAGACGGTTTGGGTATTAGGATATCCATAAGCTGAATGACGGATGATTTGGCACCAAGGAATGCCAATCTGGCTACCAGTCACTGGACTATTCGTGTCGTAAACGACTAACCTTGGCGCTTTGTCGAACAGCTTTATGGTGGGAAGATTTGAGGTGCAATCGCGTACGCTCAAGTAGCTCAATGCATTGAAAGAGTCACGAAGAGGGGAGAGGCTGAGCATCTTTGAAGATGATAGGGTGAGGGATAAGGATCTGATACGGGAGCAGATTTGTCCCAGCAGGGTCATAAGCAAAGGGGGAAGTGGCTGTTCGTCGCGACTATGGAAGAGGGAGCGGATTTCGACGTCCAGCTCAGCGTGAGCACTACGGTCTATACGGCGGATAAGACCCCAAGCTCCGCGCGAATTGGCGCTTCGGAAGTGGGAGGCGAGCGGGACGATGCGAATTTGACACCAAAGCGTAGGAGATTGGAGTACGACACGCCTCCATCGTTTGCAGACGAGCTGAAATGCTTCAAGCTCGACATCTTCTTCGGCTCTATTCATCGCTGTGGGTCCATATGGAAACGGTAATAATATCGTAATACAAAGGATGTCGGTTAGGATTTCGGAGGGAAGTCGTCTAATCGGCGCCTTGATTCTGCTCCTACGGTCAACAGCACGCGACAACACGCCATGATGCTCGCGTAGGCGGTCTATTTCTCCATCCACATTGTCTAATTCGAGGCGGAGGGCGTTCTGGAGCTGCATCAGCTTTTGGGACGCGTCTTCCGTCTTCTGAATCTGTGACTGTAGGACGGGTATGCTGTGGTTGATAACATCCTCATCTTCGCTGGTAGGACATTCATTCCCACTGGCGACGTGACGAAGAGAAGGATGAGAGTCGATGGTATCAGGAAAGGCCAGCGGCAGACGCCAGTCGGAACCAAGGTGGTTCGGGCAAGGACAGTTCGCCCCATCACAACACACCCAGGTGTCTTTGAATGCTGGAGAAGGCTTATAAGTTAAGTGATGGCGTATAGATGGTCTCCATACTTACAGAAAGGCATGTACAATCCGCTGTTCTCCTTTGAAACTGGCGATTGATGAGTCAGTGATGAGTGTTGGAAGAAAAGCGATCGACGCGCCGCCGAGATGCCGCAGGTCCCACCTTTCGTTACTTACTACTCACGACGTGGAGACAGTTAGATATGCTGGATTATCAGGCCCAATCGCACAGCTTCTTCTGTGCGCACTTCAAGTGGATCTGGGCAATGCCCAACGCCACATGCTCTGCAATCATCCTCAAATCTTCCCACTCGTTAAAAGCTGTTTCAGCCCTTGCCATCGGGGAATGAGCCGATAGCTCTCACCCACCAACTTCATTGTGCGCCCTTCGTTTCTCAATGGGACACATGACGAAGTTGCGCCACCCTCACGCGGTAAACCCATTGAGGTAAATAATATACTGCATCAGTAGTTGCTTCCGTTCTCTTCCTATACACCTTGTACAACCCTCTACACCTTACTATGGGTGTATCTAAGGAACCGGTATTGATACTCGTAGACTGATACCTTATATCCTATGGGGCGTATTTCGAGAAACATGTTCCTCTACGTCCGTGCACAAAGATCGCCACATCCTTCTCGCTGGTCACCACGCCACCGTCGCGTACTTATCGCCTACCACCTCGTCTCGTCCAGATACCAGCCAATATCATGACCTTCGACCACCTTGCGCTGCCGCAACTAAGACTGAGACGGATAGAGGTCAACGCCATGTATTGGAAATATTCCAGAGCGCGCATCGCATTCGCTAGCATCGAAAGATGAGGATGCCCAGGCTGACGGCCGACTCGTACTCTACACTGGCAAGTTTCACCGCGGAGAGATCTCTCCACCGTCGCTCTGATCGGAATTCATCAATTGGAAGAATAACGGTGAGCGCAAGTATACTTACTACTGTGCAACTGTCGATGGAGCAATTTCGCTCGTGGTCAATTGGACGGTGTGGCGCCAGAAGGCCAGAAGAACGGCTGCGCTAATGCCAGAAAACTACGCGCCGTCGCTCATGTCGTCGAAATCCAGCTTCCAGTAGTAGCTTGGTCGTTGCATGCGCATTCGAAGGAGGGGATATAATCGTAAGTATTACTGGTTTTAGGTCTACATTTGGTGTTGAGTAACCTGACGTACAAGTTGAACCCACCCATACGCACCATTAGATCATCGCTGATACTCTTCTATAGGCGACGCCGTTCGTTGCAGAGTATGCGGACGCCGACGGTAGGACTTGCCTGGGGCGCTCGCTGATTTCCTGTTGGGACCGACTCGTCTAGGACAGCTCAAGACGAAGGAGCAGACAGGTCTCTCTTCTTCTCTATCGTCACTCATCTCTCCCATCCTATTGTCTGCATAACCGCTACCTCCTGGTCCCCGCCTATTGATCTCCGCTCTGTAAGGAGGCCGACGAAGCCCGACGACACGCAGGGGAACTGTCTTTTGAAAGCATTGGCTATCGAGCCGGACCTTATCCACATAACCGCCAACGTTATGCGAGTGACAGAGGAAAGCGTCTGATACACGTTGTCGAAAGTTGAGATTAAGGAGATGCCATCGGAAAGCACGGACATCAAAGCGCAGCTTGTCAATGTCGCTGCGACATCCAACTCGTGGCATTTGCATGCGACCTGACGTGCAGGTAGAGAGGGTCTAGAGAGACGTTTCTGTGAGTCACACGATTTGGATTCGCAACGAGAGGATGATACTGACATGGTGAGAAAGCAATGGGTCAACACCCAAAAACGCAGGTCGTCTTGAGCTAACGGCGGTATATTCTTGACATTTAACGATCAAGGGAAATGGAGAATGCCCATCCTGGGGGCTCGCAGTCTATACGGGGTCCGCTTCGCAGATGCCTGCACTATCACCGATACCGACAGGATCTGACGAGCATTCATACCCCGCAGGAACAAAATAGCAGCGAATATGCTCACGACAACTGCGCTTCCGAATGGGCTGTCATTGTAGGAAGTTGACTGGACGCCAATTGACCGGCGTCGTGCTAGAAGGCCTAGAAGAACTACTACGGTGAGTATTTTGTACAGTAAGCCATACAAATATAAAGTAGCTCACCCTCAAATGACAAAAATGGTCGTCAAATGGGAGTATATGGTTGATGCCGCCGAAATCTGACTTGTTGCGTAACTCGGGTAAGGTGTATTTACTAGCGCATTCATGAAGCGGATATAAACATCGTTACGCTCTGCAATGTGAGTGTTAAAGACAAGCATTCGATTCGGACCGACTATGTGCGCACCATTAGGCGCGTCGTTGATAGTACGACAATCAAGTATAGGCATCGACCTTTCGTGGAAGAGCGCATGCTGCATAGGGTTTGAAGGTTAGGTTAGAGCACTTACGTCAGTTAAGGCCGCTTTTTTTCAAGCTATGCAAAATCTGATTGGTTCATCAGGAAAAAGGTGCCCAGGTAATATTTTGAGATTAGCTGTAGAAGAGTGCTAATCTGCCTATTCTGCCACTATTAGAAGGAATAGCACCATTTGTCAGAAGTTTACTTTTTAAATAGGTCCCCTGGCTCTTTCAGCTAGATTAGTAAGGAAAAGAAGCATACTTTCGACCAACATCTCAAGGATTGTTGGCAAACGAACACCATACCTCAGGCCTATTATTCTCAGGAGGTAGTTTATAGCTAGTGTAGACCAATGCGATAGTAAACACCCGCCATGAGGCCTAGTATTGCAGATAGCTGTCCTACAGGTCTACTTAGGACATACTATATAGCTACGAACGAGGATCACATAAAACTACATCAAAAGCATGCAACAAGGGAGGATACACGACCATAGCGCTACCCCTGGAAGGAAATGAGCCGACGAGTATGAAAGAGGAGACGAAAACGTGCGGCGCACAAGAGCAGTAGATACACAAGCTGTCGTTGTCACCGGAGTAGGGGGTAACCATCGAGTTGCGGGATCATTCCATGGAGACAAGTGGAACTGTAAAAACATTAGCGGAATCTAAAAGCAACGACTGTTGACTTACGGGTGATGCGGCCCGAATACGAGAACACAGAGCTTTACAGATGGTCAGTGTAGAATGAGAGCGGTGGCAGTTACCGTGGCCAGCGACAATAATTCTATACTGTTTCCACGATGCTCCGCGACGGCGCCGAACTGAGAACGAGCATAAGCACGGCAGGCCATCACCTCCAGAGTCTTGACGTAAGTCCCAGTCTCCTTGAATGTCGAATGGAAGACTGCGAATCTGCAAAGACATGTGAGTGATGAGGCGAAGAGCAGGTAACAACACGCACTTCAAACATGTCGCGGCTTGCTCACACATCCTCCTCTCAAATTGTGAAGCAAGGCCGCGCACCCAGCGACGAGGAGCCCAGACCAAGGTCACCCGTGACATGAGTCCCGGTTTTCTTGAAGGACGGACTATGCCAAGACCCTGAAAATCTGCAAGATGCATTAGTAATGGGTAAGAGGTAAGCACACGCACTTGAGCAGAGCACCCGAATATGTCGCGGCTTCCCGCATATTGTCCTCTCCGATCTCGCCAAATGACTCAGCGCCATGGACGTCGAAGCCTGCACACAGTACCTATGATATGTGAGACTTGGAAGTCAGCGGGCGTGGAGGACCCAGACCATACCTGACAATCTGCTTAGCGGGTTGCAGAAATCGTCTAGGGAAGGATGGACAACCGTCAATGGCTGCGAAGGATGTGAAAGGAAAGAGCCCACAAAGAAGCATTCATTGCCTTACGTGCTTGCAACCAATGCGAATAAGACTTGTTCGTCAATGCGAGTGTGACGTTCTAACGGCCATAAGCCGTTAAACAACGTTGAAGATTGATGGCACTGGCCGCCACATGTATGGTCGTTGCTAGTCAGAAGGCTTGGGGAAAGCTGAAAGAAGGAAGAGTGGGCACTCTGGAACGAAGCGAGTGGGAAGAAGGAAAGATGGTGGAACGCGGAGTTCCAAAAACGAAATCCAACCAATCCAAAATGCACGTGGGCGTAGCATGATCCCACGCACGGGCCACGACTTGGGCTGGACCTGGGCCGGACTTCTGGCCGCGAACTTCAACTTGACAACTTGAACTATCTACTCTGACTCACGCTGGACTCACATCCCTCTCGACAACCGCGTTGGACCGTTTTGCGCCTGTTCCGACATGGACAATTTCTTCCTCGGCAATCCGGCCACGGCGACGCAACCTAAGGGACCAGTACGACGAGGACACCAAAACTGTGTGAGCTGAAACCCCCACTGGAAAGGGTTTCGAGGACATAGCGCGCGTACTGCTTGGAAGCACCGTGCCGCTCTTTTGCGTCATCTTTCGCATGGAGGTTGGGCGCCCCACGCCCGAAAAGCAGCATTTCCGTCAGCAACCCGCGAGTCTGACACTCGCGGCAAGCTTTACTTCCTGGAGATAACCTGAGCCCGTTATGCAAGCATACTCGAAGAACAAAATATGGTGGGTTTCGTTCTCCTTTTTCGTCATCCCTCTCACCCACCTCTTTAGTGCTCTTGCAGGCGATCTCTATTCGCGTGGAGCCCTCCTTCGTCCTCGCTGGCGACTCGGTCACTCAGCTATGCTCTTCGCCCAGGATATGAGGCGCCCATCATGCACGGACGCGCGAGGTAATGGGTATGCAGGACTGCGACGATAACGAAGCCGCTCGTGATGGGTCAAAGACCCTCTTCTTTTCCCTATTCTCGCTCTTTGAGGCAGTCCCGATGTATGTTTATGTCGCAATTATCTAGATCAATACACTTTTTGGGACCACACTTACATTTCTGCGATATCTGTTGGATATGTCTTGGGATATGTGAACTTTTCGTTGAGATTAGTTCAAGCTGCGGGTAAGATGATACTAATTGTCCCTATTCTGTGTAACTTAACGGGCTTAGCATGATTTCTGAGAATAGTACGAATTAGTGCAGAATTTTCCCCAGAATACCTGGGAGGCTTTTTCCTGATGTTTTCCCCCACATAATCTGATACTAGGAACAAAGTCAAAAAAACCAGTTAGAGTCGACCTTAACCCATTTTTTTGACTTTGTTCCCAGTATCAGGTTATGTAGGGGAAAACCAATCAGATTTTGCATAGCTTGAAAAAAAGCGGCCTTAACTGACGTAAGTGCTCTAACCTAACCTTCAAACCCTACGCATGCAGACGTTGGGCGCAAAATTTGTGGATTTGGGATTGCCTGGAAACAAATGGCAGGTCTTGATCACGGGCACCTTCTAGTTTTCGGTCAAAAGTAACTCGGACAGAGGAACACCAATTAAAGCACCATCTACGTTCTCCGACATTTTAGCATCATCAGCTTATACATGACGGGTCCACGGGGGCGCACAGTTATGACGAGGCGATTAAGAGAAATACGGCTACGAGCGGCCGAAGCGAGCAGTCCAGTATAAGACGCGTTGGCTGGCGATTACACATACAGTTTCCGATGCGCAGAAAAAGACGGAAGGGGCTCGACGACGAGCAGATGATATGGTCATGGTGGTCTAAAGCCAACACTGGTTTGGGCGATCGACTTCGGCCCGTCCCGGCCCACGCTCCTTGTTCTCAACCGTCATGCACAATATCATTATGCGACGCGATATCTGCGCTTCTAACGCGTTTCTTTATGCCGCGAGTAATAGGCTTACTTTTTTGGTGTTCACTGAGTATTCACTGCTTTAATGCATTTCATACAGCGGTACTCAAACCCTTTTAGGCCCTCGATTGTTTATAAGACTGGGCAGAACCGAACTTTGCTGGGGGAATGATGCCTTCTGTCTCGCCACCTTGCGAAATGACTCGCTGGGTCTCGTATACACACCAGAATTGGGTCTCTAAACTGCCTTACAACTACTCTGACTCTGAGGTTATTCACGGTTTTGTGGGTACACACCAGCCGGCCATCTAGATAGGTGAAAGTGGACTAGTCAGCGTCGTTACAGGCCAGAGCGCCGAGGCTGACGGCAAAATATATGCGCTTTTTGAAGAGCTTGGACTGCAGAAAAAGTCCGACACGGAATCCTTTGGTTTCAGCCTCTACCAGGTCGAATTAGAGGTAGACAACGGCGGCGGCTCTATCGGCGTTGAGATGACAGCGAGTGAGTATTTGACAATTCTGCGCCCAATTTGTACTTAATAGTGTCAACATCCAATCAACATCCAGGTTTCTGAAAAACTGCCTTTTGTCTGCATAGTCTTAATACTATGTTTTCCACCTTATTGTCTTCATTGACGAGGCAACATCTATTGTTTTGACGTAAAGAGTAAACGATGTGGAAAACCGAGCAACTTCGAAATACATGTATGTCGAGACTTCGGGTAGGGCTTCCCTTAAAGTTTTGAGGCGTGCGATCTACCCACTTCCTCTCGAAACCCTCGACAACTTTGATCCCACCCGGGCGCATGTTCTCAGAACCTTATCTGGATATCTAGGTCTCCGAGTATCTGGAAGGTACGAACTTCGAATACAAAGGCAGAAAACAATAAGGCTGATCTTCGCTCAGGCAGAACAACAACGCCTTGTCCGTACTAGAAGAATCTTTTGTCCTTCAATGACACGCTATTTTTCACTCCAAGTATGCTAGCTTTCCGCGGCGCGTTCGTGCAGGACTGGTGCGCCACTGACATGATTTCCAGAGCATCTTCTAGCCCGCCCAGTTCCATCACAAGGGCATACGCGAACAATAGGACTCGCCAGAACAACATCATCACTCTTACCTCGCGACGGCTTGTACTTCCACTTCAAGTCGCCGCTTTAGCGCTACCTTCATCCCGAAGGTGAACAAGCGTGCCAGTATCCCTTTCGTCCCGCTATGGATGCGCTTGTCCGCAGTGAACAAAGGTATGGAGTACCCCGAGGTTCATAAGCGACGAGATGGTTTGCAGAAATAATAGCACCATGAATCCCGACACTCTTCCTACATTACCATACACTGACGACCCAGCTAAAGGACTTCCGCCGCCCTATGTGCCCCCGCCCTACATTGCGCGATCTGACGCAGCACTTCCCCCCGAGTATGCCCACTTTGAGTGGTCTCTAGTGCAAGCAGACGTCAATCTTCCCTGGTTTATCAAACCGAATGGAAAAGCTTTTGCATCATACCTCCAGGACGGGCTCCTGATACCTCTGAAGTGGTTTCACGTTCTTGAAGAATATGTTCTTTCGACCAGCCAAGTCCAACAGTTTGATCCACGGTCCCATTGGTGCTTGAGGCTGCTATACTATCAACCCAACCTTCCGCCAATCTTGATAATATCGGACTTGGCTCGCTCGGTAGCGGAAGCGCCTACCTATCTCCTTCGACGTCGGAGGTACAAATAAAGATAGATCGTAACACTTCGTGTAGTGAGGCTGCGTGACAGCATGAAAGTCTGCTGGAAGCCCCGGCCAGGCGTGTGCGGTGGGTAACGACTGATTCCAGGAAACGTTGAACGAAAGGGACGGATGGAGCGGCAATTAAACCAGGTCTCGTCCAGAAATATCACGTCCATTCGACCACCTTGTACTGCCGCGACTGAGGGGTAGATATAAACTCTATACATTGTGAATATCATTGCAAAGAGCAGAACTTGTGAATCATGGTTGCGTTTGAATGAGACATACAGAGAGGCTCTACAAATGTTCTTCTGAGTTGGACGATGTAGATTCAGAACGAAATATTGTTACCTGAACGCCGTGACGCTAAAAGCGGGCGTCGCCCGGACTGAGGCAGTCGCGAGCACCGAAAGATGATAATGCCAGACTGATGGCGGACTCGTACTTTACACCGGGAAGCTCCACTGCGAAGAGGCATGCTCCCCCACTGCTCTGACGGGAATTCAGAAATTTCAAGAATAACGGTGACCGCGAGTGTACTTACCAATTGTGCACCCGAATCAACCTTCGATGTAGGAATTTCTCCTGCCGCCAATTGAACGTGTGGCATTAGAAGGCGTAGACGAACGGCTGCACTAATGCCAGAAAACTATAGTCAGATTTTGGAAATATGTGTGTCGCGTATGCCGTCGAGATCTGGCTTCAAGGTGTGAAGTAACCTGGCATGCAAGTTTGTGCCGACTATGCCCACCGGCCATCGCTGATAGCCAGTACACCCCTATGTAGGCGACGACATCCGGTGGAGAGTGCGCGAATGCCGAGGGAAATATGTGGTCCTTTGGCATTGGCGCATGAGGCGCGTCGTGTGGCGACTCCATACGAAGGAGCAGAAGAGGGACCTAAATCTCCTCTCTTCTATCCTTTCTCCGCTTTATCCGTGAATCCGCTACCTCCTGCTAAGCGGCCTACAGGTCTCCTTCCTCGCTCTGTACTGAGGTAGACAGTGCGGCAATATAAAAGAGTATTTGCATGCGACCTGATCTCCAGGTAGACAGGGTCTAGAGGTGTTTCTGTGAGCCAGGCGATTTGGATTGACAAAGAAACAAAGAAACCTGACATAGTGATGCCTCTGTCCACAACAATGCAGGTCGTCTACGAGCTGACGGCGGTATATTCGTGACATTCAACGATTTACAGAAAAGGAGAAGGCCCATCCTGGAGGTCGACTCGTAGTCTACACTAGGGCGCTCCATCACCAATACCGACATGATCTAACGAGGTTTCATACCCTGCAGGAACAAAATAGCAGCGAACATGCTTACTGCTACTGCGCTTCCGACTGGGCTGCTATTGGAAAAAGTTGACTGGACGCCAATTGACCGGCGTCGTGCTACAAGGCCTAGAAGAACTACTACGGTGAGTACTCTGTACAGTAAAACATACAAATATAAAGTAGCTCACCCTCCAGTGAAAACATTGGCCGTCAGAAGAGAGTATATGCGTGGTGGATGCCGGCGAAATCTGACTTCAAAGGCATCGCGTAGCTGGTGTAACACGTACTTACTCGCGCCTTCATGAAACGGATATAAACATCGCTACGCTGCAATTTGGGTGTCAAGACAAGCATTCGATCCGGGCCGACTATATGCGCACCATTAGTCGTTCCTGTAGTATCATACTCAAGTATAGGTATCAGACTTTCGTGGAAGAGCGTGTAAACGCAAAATCTGCGGGTTTGGTTTGTCGCCGGCGGCGGGGAAAAAAATGACAAGTCTTGATCAAGTTCTATAATTTTCGCTTAGACGCAACCTGGACAGAGGGACACTAATTAACGCACCAGCTACGTTCTCCAACAGTTTATCATCGTCAGAGCAAGCAATCGAAACAAATACAGATACGAGCGAAGGGAGCAGTCCATATTATCAGTGCACGGCTGCCGAGGGGTTATGATTGTCCTGGTTTCTTCCTGTTGCCTCGTTAATGTGAGCAAGACGCGTGAACGGGTGGCTCCACATACCGCTTCAGATGCGCCGACACAGACGGAGACGCCGAGCGGGAGGTCCTCGACGACAGGGAGGGCGACGAGCAATCGATACAAAAAAAAAGTAAGGTCATGGTAGTCTAAAGCCAGGAGTTGTTTGAAGTTGAACGATCGACTTCGGTCCGTCCCGGCCCGGAACTGCACTTGACGCGACTTTCAACGCGTCGACGCGATTTCTAGCCAGGTGAGACAAAAGCCTTCACTAATGTTCAATGCCATTCATATGCTTTCCGAAATTCGACGGTAAGGGAATGACCGGGCCGAGCATGATCACCAAAACAACATTTGGTGGATCCACCATCACAGCTTGCCATCATTCCACCATTACTGCCGTTAACTGTCGCCGAATGTTCGACTCACTTGCTATATCTCATGTCATATTAGGCGACCAGGACAATTACTGTATGGCCACGCGCAAGCTCCTGTCCTCAGCTCTCAGCCGCTTCAGAGGCTGGGACTACTGGATCATTCTCACGACTGCCAGGATTCGTACACGAACACGGCAAGTCGGATCATGGGTTCTCTTCAGGTCCTCCTCGTGTTCTACGAGGCTGTACCCGCAGCTCGTCCTTCTCTGCCCCCCAGGATGTCGTTCGACCCAACCGCCATCGTATCGCTTCTTGCGAATTGCAAGGCCGTCTACGACTATGTGGACAGCGTCATCGGGTCTTCCAAGGAGCGCAAATCCCTTCTCGATGAAGTGCGATCCCTCGAATCCCTACTGGAGACCTTAAAGATCGAGCTCGAAAACAAGCCCGCCGTCTCCCAGGACCCCGCATCTAGGGACCAGTTGGCTAAGCTCTTGATGCTGGCTCAGTCTTCTGAAGAAACGCTCCAAGAGACACGCAGCGATGGCGAGAATCCTTTCGTCGTGGGGCTGGGCGATACCCTTGACGAGGTCAAGCGTCTACTAAGGCGTGGTAGACGAGACACTGGGACAACGAGCAGTAGAGTGGTGCTGTGGTTCAAGAGGTGTACAGCGGCGATCTGGTGGCCAGTTGACAAGACGGCCGTGGACGAGTGTCTGGCCAAGATTGGGCGATACAAGTCCATGATTCAGCTTGCACTGGCTGACGATATTTTGTGAGCACAATTATTCTACGCGTCGTACGAGCCGTCATGCTTACGAGTCACTGGCTGTAGTAAAACGGTTGTAAAGGTCGAAGAAGCAGTTGCTGGAATCGATAGGACAGTTTATAGAATCGACAGGATGGTTTTTAGGCTCAACAAAGCTACGGTTCAAACCAATCGTCACCTGGATGGTAAGTTATTCCTTCTAATGCGCGTCGTTTGCTCTATACAAACTAACGTGTGCATTTGAAGATAATCGCCGCCTGAAGATTGCACAATGGGTTTCAGGGTTAGATTTCAAGGCTCATCAAACTGAATTGCTCGACCAGCAGATTTCGGGGACGGGGACGTGGATCTTAGAGCACAAGAGGTTCACGGCTTGGCGCGATGGAAACACGGCATCAAGAACTCTATGGTGTCATGGTCGTCGTTCGTGAATTTCGTGAGCTTTCCAACATAGTGTGCTAACGGGCATCTATTAGCCGGTGTTGGAAAGTCTGTAATTGCGTGCGTAATATTGTCATCTTGCTTTTACCATGGCCCCTGATCTTCACTTTCCTAGTGCAATCATCGTGCACCATCTGCGCGAACTTCCAAATTCCACTGGGAAACCCATCGTTCTATCGATATTTTTTCGTTATTCATCACCGGAATTACAGCAAGATAGTCCATTCCCCTTCCTACGAGGCCTGCTTCGGCAGTTCATAGAATCGACATCCGATATTCCCATCTCCGTCTGCGAGGCCTTCGATTGCCAACAGACCTTATCGGCGCAATCTCTCGCCCCTCTCCTGGCCGAAATGGCAGCAGCTCATGCGCGCCCCATATACGTCGTCATTGACGCCCTTGACGAATGCGCTATCGGAAGTGATCTCTTCGCTGCCCTTCAGCAGCTCAATCCTCTCTTCCGCATACTCGTAACATCGCGCCCCATATTCTCCGAAACGGGCGAACACCCTTCCATCGCAATTCACGCTGCCGATGACGATATACGCGCTGCGGTGGATGCCATCCTCCCCATCCTCACACGGAAGCACCACTGGATTGATGATGCACTGAAGGACGCAACACGCGAGACAATTGTCGAGAAGGCTGACGGGATGTTCCTCTTGGCGTCTCTCCAGCTTAAACAACTGTCGCGCAATGTGACCTGCAAGGAGGATTTTATGGAGGTTCTGAACTCCGTTCCGCGCTCCTTAGATCAAGCGTATGCTGAGACGTTGAAACGTATCAATGACCAGGAACCTAATATGATTCGCCTTGCTCTTCGTGCACTTGCGTACCTCGTCCTGGGCGGCCCGAAGAACTGTCGCAACATTAAAGAGAACCTCATGCTCTTTGTATTGGGGCATGGACAAGAGGGAAAACTCCCCGAGCCAGATGTTGTTCTGCAATCCTGTTGTGGACTCGTCTACCGGACGATGAACATTGAATCTCCCAATCATGTGTCCTTTACGCTGTCATTGATACGTATGCAAACCTGCCTTGCTGATATCTTGTCTATCTAACTAATCTCGGCAAATAGACTATTCCACTCAGGAGTACATTGCTGATCATTGGGATCAGATCTGGCCAGAACATCCGCGCTCGGACGCCCTGTCTTTCAAATGGTCTCCTCCACTCATGGACGGCCCTGTGATGAATGGGATAACTTTCAGATCATTGACTCGGAGAAAGAAGATACTCGAACGAAATCATTGTCTAGTACTCTTCGAGTAACTGCTTTCTCCTTCTCATCATCATCATCATCAATTACACAGCACGGACATCTCCTACGTACCCCATACGGTTACTGTAGCTAGTCTATATAGGTCGATTGTGAAATGTATCTTCAAGTTTTTCTACCTACTTTTCCTTGAAATGCGTGTTCAACTAGCAAAGCCCAGAATCGGCGCTGTTGAACCACGGTGGTGACAGCGAGCAGGAGGTGCTCAACAACGATGACGGTGTAAAGGTCACCGTTCCGGATTAGGACTCACCTCCTCGGGGTTCTCAGGTTCTCGTATTCTTGGAACGTGTTGCGTGCATATTCACCCGCATGTTAGTATCATCATCTCGACTCATAGTTACTCACAGTCTCAGAGTTATTCACTCACCAGTCGTCTGCTACTGTAGTGTTACGACCCCATGTTCGCATAACGCGTAACATGGGGTCATGAACTGA
>QLPD01001815.1:0-10278 GCA_003314085.1 Hymenopellis raphanipes
TGATACAGGGACGTACCCAGCTTCATAAATAAATGGAACGAGATACCGCATCCAATGGGGATTGATTCCATTCTGAAGGCATATCGGGACATCGAAAAACATGCGCCCAGCTAGACTCTATGAGGAGTAAGAAGATAGTAATCGTTCTTACTTTACTCTAGATATCAGCGCCCAGCGCCTTGACTGCTCCAGACTTGCCATTGTTGAACTCAGAGCCAGAGATTCAATATACATAACGTTCGAAGGACCGTCGGCCATGTCGCGGGCTGGTAGCTTCAAAGTAAAAATAGTAAGTTACCGTGCAGGCCTAGCGGAGCCTCGGTATACTTAACCTCAGGATGTTGACATTTTGCCTCCGGTACAATCTCAGCCGCGTTTCACGACGCCGGGCCCGCATACCTGAGGAAACGCGTCCGGGAGACTGCCCGTGATTAATAGAGAATGGTTTGCAGGCGAGATTAGTTGATTGTGGTGGTCCATGTGAAGAACCCGTTCGGCCCGGTAAGTACCGAACTCCTCTGCTCTTCTCAAGCTCTTCTTGCTTTCTTTTACCTCCGCCTTTCGAATCAGTGTGGCCTTTGTTGATATGTACTGGTAACATTACCGTCATGCCTTCCGTCTTACTCAATCCCGACTCCCATCCTACCTCTTGTCTGTCATGGTCATCCATTCTTTTCAATGCACTCGTCTTCCTCGACGTGTCATTCGCGTCATGACTGGACATTTTGGGCCCAGAAAAGAATGTACTGGGCTAAAAATCGTGCAGAATTGGTCAATAATCAACAGACAGAAAGTGCCCAAAACTTTGAATCGAACCTCTTAGGCGGCATGCCGGGGTCCTTGCTCTCTTCGCCTCCGATGTATACTCGGTCACTGTCTACGTCAACTGTCATGATTTCGGAGACCACCGAAACACTCTTTGTGACCCACCACCATCGATGTTCCGCCAAGTGCCCAAACGCAGTCCAGTCCACACCCTCTTGACAAGGAACAACGCGGACGCGCGTGATGGATTCATCACCCACTTGGATCACTCGCCTGTCTGGAAGAAAGTGTAATTTGCCTTCTTGTCTCACTGACGCGATCTCACCACCCTCCAGATACGTATTCTTAATCCCATTGGCATCCAATTTGCTGCTCGCAGGAATAGTAATCTGGAGAACTTTCGCATTCTTTATCTTGCTCGGCCACCTCATCCGACCCCAATCAGCGTGGAACGTTCCCTGGCAGCGCTACGTCTCCACGCTCTCCTTTGACGTCGTCATATTCTCTCAACTCCCTCCCATCCTTAAATTCGCCACCGGCCACCTCTGGATGCGCCTCCGTTGCGGTTTCCGCCCTGTGGAAATTGTCTTTCGCAAACCCACCGGAGCACTCCGCTCACAGACAGACATTCTTTCTCCCCAAGAGCAGAGGGCATACATAGATTCCATAAAACACGCTGTCAACGTGAAGCTTCTCAACGGCGTCGGCTACAACTCCCGCGACGGTTTTTGGGAATTGGAATACAATGCACCCATCGACGCGTATAAACTGGCAAAGACGGGCGAGGTGCCAATCGAGACATGGTACCTGGCAGTATGGCAGAGGATTGAAGGCAAATGGGCTGTATTGACTCTCCACGATGTATTGGCTCGACGCCACGAACCAATCGACACAGGTCGTGTGATGGAACTGGTGATGGTCAGTTTCGCACCTGCGCATCAGCCCTCTATATATGCTTAATTTATGTTCAGCAAAGGCTCCGCTCGCTTGGGAGAGAAGACCTAGCAAACGAATGGCTAGCAAGCCTGCAGAGCCAAGACCTATCGCAGTTCACGTTGGAGGAGAAGGATACTCTTGAAGAGCTCCTAGCGAACGCGGGATTGTGCGTTGCGACGTTGTGGTCTGAGGCCCTTGATGAGTTGACGAGTACGCAACCGATGCCTTCTTGAAAGAACAATGTCCTCTTGGTAGTGCTGCTGAGTCCAGGTTTTGGAAAACGCTATGACCGACCATGTTATCCTGAGCAATATGAATTCCCCGTTTATTCTGTTACTGCGAGTGCTCCACAGTGCATTGAAAGGCCACCGGACCGAAGCGCTCGTTTCGCCAAACGCCTCCAAACCATTCTCTGACCTCTGGGTGCATCACCGGAAGTCGTCCGACCGTGTTTCCTCAGACATACGGGCGTCGTGAAACGCGGCTTCAACATCGCACCGCACGCAAGAACGGAAGGTTATCGATGAGATACTGAGGTTTGTTTTGGTCCGCCCTGCATGGTAACTTGCTATTTTTACTTCCTGCCAGTCGGCGACGGTTGTTCGAACAGTGGTCAATGGATATATTGAACCTCTGGTTCAAGTCTAGACGCGTCTTTGGACAACGCTGGCCGCAGGCCGCGTGTTTTTCAATGTCCTGCACTCTTCTGGTGTGCCTTCAGCAAGAAAGCGAATGAATTGACACAAAGAATGCCTGAGGAACGAACGCAGAAGCAGGCCCTTGGCCACAAACAAGGGTAAATCCATGATCGGCTTCCTTCTTACCATCATGACCTCGTTTTTACTTCAAGTACCGTGTAATGACGGCGTAGAGAACCGCTCGTTGTTATTGTCCAGCTGCTTGGAGCTGGGACGCCGTCGGGAATGGCGTTGAACAACGGTTGTTGCAGAGCGTTGATCTGTGCATATCGATTAGCTCTGACCGAATAACATACTTAACTCTCTTCTTCTCGTTTCTACCATCCCTGAGCGCTGAATACTCGGCCACACGAAAGTGGATGAACATTCTAGATCTATAGGCTGATACTAGAATTCACCCTAGTCTTAGACCCCTTTCTCCTCAACTTCGACACGTTTCTCATCCCCGTTGCTCGCACGGCTACTGGAAGCCTCTTCTCTCTCCCCAAATGCACGAGTTTCGTCGTGATAGTTCAAGCCAACGCCTACACCCGGCGGCGGCGTTATAATGCAGATAAGCCAGAACGCAGTGAACGAGACGGCAAGACCTGGCGGTGGGATCGATTACTGTGATAACGTAGCCATGTGCACTGGAAATACGAACCGACAAAGAACGCGATATTGAATATCCTGATCCAAGCGTTGTATGCCGTGGCGTCGCGAACCGACATGATAAACCCAGGCATGGTCGGGAAGACACCGATGATCCAAGCAACGAGTGCACGCCAGTGGAACCCGTGCCAGTACCTAATAGCAGACTTGTTCGTCCTCTTCAAATCGAAACAAGCCAACTTGCGACTGACCAGTAGAGCGATGTCGAATCCCCAACGTAACAATCCTCTAGTTTGATAACACATCGACGGACCGCTAGATAATCCGCTAACATAACACCAGTGAATGGAGCAACTATAGTAAACCGTTATGAGTACGAGGTCGGGTCACTAGTTAAAGATGCGTACGGAATATTCCGAAGCCCGAAAGAACCGTCAAGAACGTTGAGGCGTTGGAGAGATACTGCCATGGATTTGACAGTATTCCGAGAGCGGCGAGCACGTAGGCTCCTCGTCGAATATTGAGGTATTTCCTGTAAGTACTCAAATCAGCGGTTCCGCCAACTAGTCAAGGCTCGTACGGGCTCAATCCACTATGAATTAAACCGGGCTTCATCAGGCATGGGAAGGACATGCAAAGAGTGAAATGGACAAACGCGAGATCCATGCCTGCGCTGACAGAGTTCAGCACGATGCTGATGCCCAACTGAGCACAAACACATCCGAGTCCTGCAAAAAACACTGCCGCACGTGCTAGCGCCCGATACATACAGCAATGAGTGCACGATAGCAAGCGTACACAGACCTAGCCTTACCTCTCGGAGACTCGCCACTATCGGCATTTCAGAAGGCGTGAAACATCCAAAGTAGTAAGTACAGCATGTCGGACTCACTAAAAATCCTGAATCCTAGCTAGCAAGACAAAGGGCTGCCAGATAACCTCGCCAAGGATCTGATCACCACATGAAGTAACAACGATGCCAACGACGGCTGTAACGATTATCGTCACCGGTCTAGTAAAGGAAATGCGTCTATCAAACCACTGTCCACACGACGAAGAATGGAAAAATCGTACGCAGCGACCATTTGCGATAACGTCGGCGCGTCTAAAGAACATCAGATCAGCGGAAGTCGGACCTCACAACGTACACTTACACGGCCGATTTGCGTATCTCGTCCAGTCACTCTGTCCAAGTGTTCCTCCTCCCCTGTAAGTTCCCGTTAGTAGAGTGATTTCATCAGCCAAGTGAAAGTCACAATGACAGACCAAGCCCCCAAGACAGATGTGATAGCAAACATCATAGACCACCCGATACTCCCATGAGCAGGATTTCCCGGCTCTTTGAACAACGTCCCGGATCCGTGAGCATTGGATACTCCCCATGCAAGGAGACCAATGAGGCTACAGTAACAGTGGGATGAGAACTTGTGATGCAACCCACATGGGCGATTGAAGAACATACGTTCCGCCGAATAGGATAGAGGAGACAATAAAGGGTCTCTGGAGGCGCTCTGGAGGTATCCGCATGATCGTGATGAAGAAGATATAGTAGATGCTGTGTTGCGTTTATTAGATAAAGGCTGTCACACAGCTTAACTTAGAGGCGTACATCATGCCAATCAAATCCTTCGTGTACAAAACGCCGCCAGCCAAAGTCTGATCCCTGTTGTACATAAGTAGCACAATGAAGATCTTCAAGCATGGAACACTTTACATATGAGCTAAGCCTGTATAGATGGTAGGTATGAGAGTTCATGCTCAGTAAAAAGGTAGCATACCTGTGAAAATTGCCCCTAGAGTTACAGTCATAGCTTCAAAGAAGGTAAGTGCAGGTTGAGAACGCTGAAAGGCGCGTACCCTGACCGCCCCAGTACGCTTGAAGACCATCCCAGCTAGACAAAACATGAGGCGACAAAACCACCGAGTTGTATCACCATTACTGACAAGATCGTACTAAGAACATGGGCGAGTTAAACCACCGAGAGAATAGACGAGTTCACAAGTACAACTCACGTGAATGTACATATAACAACAGGAAAATACGCCCCCCTCATTCCCCACGTGAACCTCGAAGATACCGTGAATCCTATATGATGCCTGTTGAAGACGATTGATGATCAGATACTACCGATCCGGAACACTGATCAAAGACCACACCTCTCCCCCATCCAGCCACACGCAACAGACAGCAAACCAGTACAAAACCCCCCAATAACGAGCGCCCCGATCGCCTGCTGCGGCGTAAGCCCATACGCGAGCAACGTCGATCCCGTCGTGTACGCGCTGATACACATGCCGGAGATGCACCAGTAGATAAAATAAGACCATATCGCGTACGTCCGACGCTCGACAGGCATGGGGATGAGATCCCTGTTCGTCCAGTGCTTACAGCGTCATTAAGTTCCGAATCATCAAGGTAGAAAGAAGGAGCCTGAGCCTTACATCGTTCTTGTACGTCGCGTCGGCATCGATGGGGACTTGGATGCGGCGCAGGAAGCGCTGGATCATCGTCTCGTCGTGCATGTCAAGGCGTTGTTGTGGTTCCAAAGAAAACGGCTCCCCAACAATCGATCGGAGCTCGAGTCTTTTGAATGCAAAGTTGCCCTTGGCCAGCTAGAGGATTTGGAATGGAGATAAGCCAAGGAAGATGGGGACGGCGTAGGTCCGACTTGATGGCATGAAATCTAGCCTGCCGTAAAGAGATAAGTATTGAGGAAGCCAAGTTATCATCGAGCTTATTGTCAAAAGAAGTACGACATGACATCACGAGTTGTTCTTCGACTCACAATCTGATAGTTTACCGGCACTCTTTATCTCCAAGTTCCAGAGTTCTCACAGTACAATCTTAGAGCGCGCACAGTTTTAGCTGCCCAGACGAATCAGACGTGGCTTCATAACTTGGCAAATATGAGGGATGTATTCAAGTCCTGTTTCTTCTCTTTCCTAGCTGGATAGCTCCTCTATGATAGATCTGAAAAGCGACGGAAACATCACCGGAGTAAAACAATGTCAAGACGGCGCCACATCCGAGTACACCAATAAGAAAGACGTAGGAGGCCATAAATCCTCTGGCCAGGTGGCTGTAGAATTGACCCCCAATGACGGGACCAACTGAAACAAGTTGAAGTATGAGGTTGGAAGAAGGGGTAACACTTACTGGTCGCGCCGACTCCGTAAGAAAAATTGAAGACTCCGTGGACATGAGCGTCTAAGCTAGGTCGAGCAGGAATCTTACACGACTGAAGGAACACTCACACCCAATTCCTTCGATACTGCGACCCACAGCAGCGAGCTCAGAGCTCAAAGGTGACACTACGCTTGACATGAAGAAGCCTAAGTAACCGCGTCAGCAGATACTCGATTTATGGTCAGGGTCTGACGAACTTTGAAGAGCATACGACGCAATGAAGAGACCCAGAGTCTCCTCGACGATCATCGCTCCGCACCACGGAATTGTTAATAGGATACCCAGAAGCATGATCCACGCTGTTCCGTGGCGGTCCGACAGCCATCCAAAAATCGGCGGTGCTTCACATTCATCGTCGTCAGCGACATACGGGCGTCATTGATATGAAGATGCTACTCACCAATGATAGTAGGAATCACAGCAGCCAGCATGATCAGCCCAATCTTCGATGACTTCAGACCCCATATTTTGTTGAGATGTAGGGATATGATGGTGTCTTGCAAACCAGTGAGTAAACTTGAAGAAGCCATGATCAGGATTATGAGCAGTTAGCAGGAGGAAGACGACGACAGTACCCATAAGCCATTCCGACAAATCCGGCGACGACTGCTCTTGGAGATCGACCTAGGATTACGAGCACACGGACGAAGCTCGGAGCGTGCACTTGGGTCTGTACAACCGGTACGTTTCCCTCCGTGTCTGCCTTTTCTTCATCTGGCGAACTAGGTCCAAGTTTCCGTTCGATGATTAGAAGGCGTCCGATCAGGTCGATAAACGAGAAGATGGTCCCCAGTATGAAGGGTCCCCGGAATCCGAATCGCGAGTAGAGGGCTCCGCCGAGGGGAGGACCCATAAGAGTTCTATTAATCCTGGTCAGCCTCTGTTAAGTAACCACCATAATGAACAAACCCAGTGGTCAAACCTGAGATTGCCAGCCCGAGCTGACGTCCCAGTTGAGCTTCAGGTGTGACATCCGAACTAAGGAAGTGATTTACTCGTGTCAGACATCCATCAGAGTGAGGGAAGGCATTCTTACATCAATGCTAGACCGACGACCCATACCATCGTCGAAGCGATCCCCTGCAGGGCGCGCGCAAGACACATGAGCCAGTACTTGTGCGCCTCCATGAACATAATTTGGGCGCCGATGTGCAAGGCATTGCCAATGAGGAGAGGAATTTGGCGGGACGGGTACTTTTCGGCAAGCGTGGACACTAAGAAAGTGGCTGGGAGGAAATGTAAGTCTTAACGCTTCATTTGAGAAAGTGAACGCCTATATACACAGTGCCAGGCCAGCCGACTGGGTCGGTTAATAAATGTCGGCGTGGAGAGGAATGACTAGCTTACATAGGTGAACATGAGCCAGCCGGTCAAGCTCGACACGTTTGAGTACCCAAGATTTTCAAGTTCGAATGGGATGACGGGAACTATGATGGAATATACTAAGATATCGGTCAAGGTGCCTGAAATACAACATTTAGGTGATAACACTATACTTAGGAAACGGGACATACCCAGCCATACGACGAAGGTCACAAACCAATACGATGACCTCCAGCGTGTTCCCCATGACTCCCAGCGCATTCGGAATGTCTTGGGCCGAGGCGTATTCATAGAAGGTTCACGTTGAGAAGTCGAAGACATAGCGATGCGAATGTTGGCGGAAGCGAAGACACTGTGAACCCAGAGTCATGGCTAATATTTGTAGCCTTCGCGACGATGACGCCCGTGCTTTATAAGAGAGTTGTCTTTGTAAAGGTCTGCGTGATTTCGGCCGAAAAACGACAGAAATACAACCATGTTTGAATTCAGTAGAACTTGTTCCCCTAGCCTGGCGGCCAACTTGAGACGCGGATTCAGAAGACCCGGCTGAATTAATAGTCAGTCGATGACAACGAAAGGAACGGCGTCAAGCGAGAAGAAAGTAACGGCGGCAGCGGTGTTGACGGTGCTAATGCTAACCAGTAAATCTTGCGCAAAACAAACAAGAGAATATTGTAACAGGAGGAGGAATCCAGTATTAGGTAACCCTAACCCAAGCTCTACGGCACGTCGGTTCCGAGACGCGTGTACCGAAATGGCCGAAACAGGCTCTCGACGAACCATCATCATTGAGTAGCGGTGCTTCTTCTTAGCATGTCATCCGGAGTTCCCTCTCTTGAAGAGCTTTGCGCTCGTTTATGTTCCAGTTGACAATCATTAACAGGTTCTTGAGCCTCGGATAACAGTCACCTGTTCAGTCAACTTGGTCTATTTGCTGCAGTAAGTACTTCTAGTCGTGACCCAACCGCGTCGGCACATTCCGTTCAAGTTTATCTACATTTCGGACGCGTTCCTGCAACGTTCCCGCATCTCAATACCCATCAAGGACTACGAATGACCGGAATACGGTGCTACTTTCCCCGTTGATTGTCAAGTTGGATGCGTAATGTCGTAAATATGCTGGCCATGAAAGTAACGCGGGAAGATGTAAGTGTCTACCGTTAAAAGCCAAGCGGGTTGGTATGTCGATGCGTCAGGCTCTAGCTCAGGATCCTGAATACCTGTAAGTGCCCTCTATCGCGTCTCATAAATTATCGGCGAGCTCACTGCTTGAAAGTCCTAATACTATGATCACCTCTGTTCTCCTCAAGGAATTGCAATTGTGCTGGGGCTTCGCTCGACGCGACCTCGGAATTGGCACTCTTCCCGTATGTGTGTTCATGTTCAGTCAATAACTCACTGGTCTAATGGAAAGATAGGTCCCTCTTTTCACCATGGCGTCACTTCTTTACAAGCACACCCCTGGGAAAGAAATGATTCGTCCTATCACTGCTGCGTTCCTCTACGGTATATTTTACCTCTACTCATTCGTCGTCGCCAACCAAATCGCGGGTGTCGAAGATGTTGGAACGAGAGCCTTCGGGCTGCTCGGACAACCCGCTAGTGCTGCGTAGTTCAGCCTAGCACGTCGAGTCATCACGACTCATAGACTTTACTGACTCCTTATGAGTCATGGATATTTCTCTCTAGTATATAAGCTTGTGTATGACACCCAGAATAATTAATTCTTTCCTACCCATGCGCACAACAGTACACACACAAGATTAGTGTACTCGATTCTATATCTACGTAATCAGTTGGACGTTAACCGCGTCCATTACAACAACTCGTACTATCTGCGCCAACAGGTTATGGGCCCCGGCCTTTAACACTGATTCCGTAGAAGTCAAACACACATCACATTCACACACACACACACGAAACGTGCCATAACACGATCCTCACACGTCAAACAAGATGGCGGACTCCAGCTCATCGTCGTATCCAATCGAGCACCTTAACGATACCAACTACATCCCGTGGAAGCGACGAATCGTCGCGATCCTCCGTGACAAAGACCTTCTTGATTATGTCGACGGAACCACGCAGGAACCGGTCCCAGCAGATCCCACCGCAATCACTTCAACCGAGGAAACGGCCATCAAGGAATGGAAGAAGAAGGATGGGAAAGCACAGAGCCAGATAGAGCTTGCGCTAGGGGACAGTCAGATGGTACATATCTCGGGCGCAAAGACAGCCGCCGAGATGTGGAGTCAACTTAGAACTGTGAAGGAAATGAGAGGTTACCTAGGTGTCATGTCATATCGACGCAAACTTTATCGCACCGTCGCAGACGATTCAACGGACATCCCGACTCACATCATGGAACTCCGTGAGATCAAGGACCAGCTCGCCATTATGGGTCTGAGCATATCTGATGTCGAATTCCTAATCGTCCTAATTACATCGCTGCCGGAATCGTGGGACAACTTCACGAGCACACATCTAGGAACCCATAGTATCAACACGATCACACCGCCGAGTACCGGAAGTACATCGAGCACCACGTCTACGAGCCCCCAAGTCATCTCGTCATTTGAACTCATTGCGTTGATTCTTGATGAAGATCGCCGTAGAAAAGAAAAGTCTGGTGAAGCTGCAGGAGGCACATCAGCAATGTTTGCCAAGAACGGTAAGCATACCCACAAGAAGGACGAATCGGACCCGAGCTGCTTCAATTGTGGCAAGCGAGGTCATATGTCCAGAGATTGTTGGGCCAAAGGCGGCGGAATGGAAGGA
>QLPD01001816.1:0-18737 GCA_003314085.1 Hymenopellis raphanipes
TCGAAAAATGCGGGTTAAATGTAGGGTATCCAGCGACCAGAAAGAGCAGCCATTGACGTAGTAAGCGGGCACCGGCGTATACACCGCATGAAGTAAACCTGGTGGTTGCATTCTCCAGCAACAGCCAACGTGTTTGATTTGATGAATGTTAGGATTTTGCCTAGCTCATTAACACTATTTCTCCATCTAGAAGCTTCCATTGACATCCAGAGCATCACTCCTTGGTGGTGTTCCGTCCTTCCTCCCCCGCACTTCGGCAGTGTACTCGTCCGGAAGCGAGCGTTGCTCTTGGGAGCTCTGCTCCGGGGTGGTTGATCCGGTCTCGTACCCTGTTTCTTCGTACGGTCTCGGGTTTGCCTTGCGTCTGTGTCTGGTTCTCGGGAAAGGTTTCCTCGGCGTCACGTGACCGCTTTTGACGGTTGCCGTTTCCCCTTTCCCTTGCCCGCTTGGACAGGTGGGTTCCACCAGCACATCCGCAACCCCACTCAAGGCTTGTCTCACACAGAAAGATTTATCACTTTCTGTATTTCATTTCCGCGTCCACCAGGAGGGAGCTCAGACTAACTTATTGGTTTAGACCCTCAATCATCGATGAGGGGCACTCATATCGGTAGGCGGAGAGTTAATTCTGGCCCAAAGCTTGTAGAACTCTTCTTCGGTCTCAGCATAGATCAACTTTTTCAAGAGATCCGAAAGCAGCGGAAAATCCTGGACATTGAAATGCTGAAGCCAGGCATGAAACGTGCCAACGGCAGATATAAACGAGAAGAACGAGGTATACTTCCTCGATTGAGTTGATATCCAGTGTGGGGATTGCGAGTCGCGGAACGACGCGGTCGAAAATTGCTGCGTGCCATCAGTGGTTGTGATTCTGTACACGTGTATCCTCACGCTTAAGTTCAACGTTCATCGCACCGGTGGATGCCTGTATTAGGAACCTCGTCCCTTTGTGAGGGTTTCCTGCTTGTATATTCGTGCCCGCTTGTCAGTTCGACTACACTTTCAAAAGTTAACATCTCAGATTCTCAAGCCATTGAACATCACCTTCTTGTCAAGGTCCTTCCACCTATGAAATTAACCGCCGGCTTGAATATCGCAAATAAGTACAAACCGCCGGCATCTGTGGTCCGGTCCGCTTTCCCACTGCGCCTCGTAAACTGCAACTACGTGTGTCTTTGTTCATTCTTTAAAAAATGGACATTTCGCTGCAACAATTTTGATGAATGGCCCTGAAAAAACACCGGCCTATCTCAGCAACTGAGCTCTACTCCAGTTCACCATCATGACGAGCCCGCCGCCCAGGAACTAATGAACACCATCGTCGACTGACAATGACATGTCAAGCCTTCGCACCTGCTTGTATATATGTAGGCTCGTCCTTTTGGTCTACTAGCCTATGTACCTCTTCCAGGACATCCACATGGAGATTGATGCACAATGACTTACGCGTCCCGTTCGCTATGGATCGCACAGCGTCGATACTCATACACAAACTAGATGTTGTCAACCGCATCCCGAGAGCTCCGCATTGTCCCAAAGAGTCAGAGACATGCATCGAGGGAGACGTTTTGCTCCTGGGCGTTCGGCCACCAAAGGGATCATTGTCGGGACTACACACATATGTTCAGGTGAAATAAGGCGTCGAAGGTGCTGTTCGCTGTCTTTTGAAAGAACATTTGTTTTGTCACGGTCTCGCTGACTCGCATTGGTTCATTCTTGCCAAACGCTCCTCTCCGTTTGATGGGTTGCCGGTGGATACGGTCAAGAGACTGGACCTCCCTTTCGTATGGTACAACGCAAATTGTCATAGCATCTTAGTCTTGACCTTCCGTCTCTTTTCTTTACCCGTCCTTCATCTTGACAATTTGTTGGTGGACACTCGAGAGTCAAGTTGCCATAAACCTTCTGAGCAATGTGATGACCTTTGTATCGACACGGCCGTACCGCTGACGTGCTGATAGCCTTTGGCCACTCTCATCCCCCCAGCCCTCAGCTTAGGACACATCGATTCTTTTAAATGACCGTGACTTGCCATCTTCTGAGCTAAGTATTTTTTCTCAAGTATGTACACTATTACAAAGAGTACTCGCTTCGATAGGCTTCGATTCAATGTTGATTTTGTTCCGGGGCAATTTATTGACCCGGTTGTATCCTTCATCCCAAGCGCACGAAACCTTGCAGGTACAGAAGCACGCCCGTTATAGTAAGTATCGACGCTTCTTCGCTTCTTACGGCGTTCTCTTCCCCTTGCCCTTGTCCTTCTTTCCCCCTGAGTCCTTTTCATTCAAATTTGGATGTCTTCCCTTCGACTTGATTAATTACTTTTCCTTTCCTTCGCCTTTCTCTTAGGGTATACTTCAGTTGTCCATTGTATTGAGCTCTTTTCTATTCGTCTTCTTGCACGTCTGACGTCTTCGGTTGTCGTCTTCTTTTCGCTTCCACGCCGAGTGTATGAATAACCATTACCCGCTACCGCTGTCTTTTTCGTTCGCCTCGCCTTCGCTTCGTCCCCCGCACTTCCATTAGTCCAGCGGCAGTTGAATGTTGAACGTTGAACCCTCGCGAAGCCGGGCGGAAACTGCCGCAGCGTCCAGTGAGCAAGCAAGCGTGCCTGTTCCCACGGTCAACCTTTTTGCTTCTTACTACCACCATCGCGACTCGCGACTCCCTATTTATTTCAGCCTTCTCGTATAATTTTTTCGTTTAAATCTACACATTTCTGTTCCACCGCGCGACAGTCCCACCCGCCCAGCGGTCGATCCTGTTCCGCGTCTGTGCACGGTTTCCCGTGCCTCCCCCAATCCATTGCTCGCTCACACCCCACGGAATGCCTTGACAAGACTGGATTGCTGCTCCATCTCCGTGCACTTGTACCGGTGATCATACGTGTATCCGCACTAGGACGCCGTATCGCGTTTCGCCCTGGATTTGGCTTGAGAAGTAGACAGATTCCCGGGACCAGGTTGGGTAAGTTTCTCCCGAGTCTTCAACGCCGTACCTCCGTCAGGCTGATAGCCCTTTACAGTGTGCTACGGGGAGACCACGTCGAAATTATAACAAACGATCAAGGCCATCGGATAACACCGTCATGGGTTTGGCGATGAAAGATTGTAAGGCGGCCGCTCCTTGTCCTATCACTGCGTCATCATCACTTTACTAAGGATGCCACCGAACTGAAGAGGAGGCCGAAGCGGCTGCAAACAGGCTGTTAAGGTCCTCCTCGCTATGCCGTAGTGGCCGAACTTGACTGCAGCGAGTTGCCGTAAGTCATCAAGTTGAACCAACTCAACCACTCACCGACGTACCCTTGTAGCCCAGCCCATCGACAGAGTTCTCGGAACTCCCACCGGCTCGTCTTCAAGTCTAAGGAGCGGCAGCTTTTCCCGTGGAACGTACAAAGTCACAATTCATCAGAAGGAACATTACTGGGTCAACTACATCGGCATACGGCAGCTCGAGTGATAATGCGGAGGACGTGGTGACTCCTAGGGCGCGTCGCCAGCATCTTGACCCCCAACCTCAGGATACCACTGCTGTTATTCGTCTTCGCTCTGATCCCTCTGTCGCCAGTCTCTTGGACCTGTATGATGAACACGGGCGTTTGCCTGATCAGGCATTCTCCCATTCTTTCCCTTCTCCTCCCGCTACCCCCGAGTAAGGATAGAGTGTCGCTAAAGAAGGGCCGGCCCAGTGTCGCAGAAATGGTTCTACATTGCGCCAACTTTTGGGTACACCATCTGCTCCCAAAAACCGGGACACTCACGAATCCGGTGACTTCGAAGGTATGGGCAGAACGGTTCCTTGGGTAAGTTTTCGTCATGCGCTCAAGGATCAGCAGCTCATGTTCTATGTCCAGGGAAAATGCCTCTCATTCAGAGTCGTCGTTGATTACTTCTTTCAGACTCGAGACCCCCGTTCTTCCAGATGCCTATGGTGCCGCCATCCAAGGCGCCATCCTTCCGGCAAACGGCGCCTCATCGGCCATCGTAGACGTCAGCAATCCTTTGACCCTAGGGATCGAGACCACGGGCGGCGTCTTCACGAAGCTTATTCCTCGAAACACTGTTATTCCAACTCGGAAGAGTCAACTGTGAGGTTTCATCCATTTATTGCTTTTGGATCCGTAAACTGACAGTGATGCGGCGCAAAGGTTCTCAACAGCATGCTCATTCAGGACTACGAAGGAGAGCGAGAGCGAGAGCTGACGACAGACAACAACCATCTCGGAAAGTTCGAGCTAACCAGCATTCCTCCGCGTGGCGTTCCTCAAATGAAGTGACGCTTGAAGTGGACGCCAATGAGACGATGGAGGATATGCCTGATCGCGGTCATGATCAGCTTGACAAGTTTGAGGAGACTATGGCGCAGAAGGATGTATGTCTAATTCACTTGTTTTGTGAAAGCAGCGATACTGATGACGATGCTAGATCAAGGGCGTTGGACGCGATGCCAACATTGTACACGAGCACGAAGTCAACCAGAAGGCTGGCGTTGTCGATTCCTACCAGCACCTCGCCCCAGTCATCGACACCGACGCTTACATGAATTGGCTTCGCTTCGTTCTCGTCTGCAAAGGCGCAGTCATGGAGACGCGCCGCATCAATGGCGATCTTCTCGACCAGGAGGAAGAGCTACTCGCCGAGTACGGTGCTGATGCCATTGTGAACGCAACTGGCTTGGCGGGTCTTGAATACCGACTTCGCGGCGCAGTCATCCGAGTTGTTAATGACAGAACCAAATTGCCTAAAGTGACTGAAGCTCTCGCCGTCACTCACGATGATACTCGAGGAAGGACGAGGACATTGTCTTCATCGTCCCTCGCAACGATAACACTCTGATCCTTGGTGGTAAGTCACATCTGCATGCGACTTTGAATATGTTGTTTATTCAAATTCTTCCAGGTTTAGCTCAGCCCCATAAATACGAACTCGACCTCACCTTTGAGTATATACAAAATACGTACTATTAGTTGTTTTGTCTAATGACTAGAAGGTGTGAAAACGACTGAAATCAGCACTGATCGGGAGACGGGCTTCGGCGGAATCCCGATAACTGAAATTGGTGCAGCGCCTCCCGACGTACTGTCCGGGATGATACAGTGAGTGGAAACACCTCAGTCAAGTGCTGGGGAGACCCCAGACCCCCCGAGAAGATATATTCCCCACCACACCCGAACACCTAACCCGAACGCCTAACCCTTGCCTAACCTCGAGCACTTAGGCTTCGGAAACCGAAGCCTAAGTAGGCCCCGCTAACGCGCGCCGAAGAGTCACCAACCTATCCTAACCTCTCGCCTAACCAACCTAACCCTATCCTAACAGGAATACAGCAATCAGGACAAACTGCGCCACATTGCGGATCCTCCATCCTACCAGATAAGGAAATAGCGGGGAGGGCGCACCTATTGTTCCAATTCTAGTTATTTCGAGGACAGAGCACCAATTTTAGTTGTTCTTTGTTGGGAGAATTACGATTGTATCAAAATAACTGAAAGTGGTACCGAATTCAGTCATTTACAAATAACTAATAGTACGGTTCTTGTCATCCCTCCCTCACCTTGGACAGCCCCGAAATCATACGCATGCGCGAACGCTGCAACAACTTTGTTCCCGGCTTAGAGCACGCCGAATACGACCCCAATGCGCCGTTGGTGCAAGGCCTCCGCCCGTTCCGCGGCTCAAACGTCCGCGTCGAGCGTGAGCTCCGCCCTTGAAGTGATGGTTCGGCTAGTCGTATAGTGCACTCCTACGGCCAAGGTGGCGCTGGGTTCTCACTTTCTTTCGGGTGTGCGAGCGATGTGTTGGAGCTGATTGAGGCGATGGAGAAGTGAATGCCTGCGGTGAGGATGGCCTGTAGAAGATGCTAGGTGCAGTCTGTTTCGGTTCGGATACTGTAGAAACTGTGATAATTTATTTCTTATTTATACAATGCTATGTTCAACTTCTGCCTTGCATACCAGCCTTGCGATTCTCCGACATTGATACAAGAACGCCTGAATGAAAGCCTTTAGTTCGCCGAAAAGTTCACGATGTCGATACTTACTTGCCCTCAGTCATCCTTCATTTCTAACTGAGAGAATCGTCAACATCAGAAGACTCACATGAAGTACGTGATTATTTTTACCTGAAGAAGTTGGTTGGAAAGTCGAGAACAGCTAGGGGTGCGACAAAATACCTTTGAACACTCGATGAAGAGTCGGCCTTCGCAAAGGAAAGTGCGAGACCATGCCCTGGGACTTAGTCTCGAGCTGGAGGCTTTGGTGTCACACCACAATGAAGTCCCAAGAACATGAACGCTGGAAGATTGTTTGCCCAAGTTTCAGCAGAATATCTATGATGAGACTCGACAACGTACAAGGAAAGACGAGAATATAATGTGGCTCATGTGTATGACGCGACAAACGGAAACAGTGAGACCGTCGACGAGGTCAGATAGCGACGAGCGACGCCCACACCAGATTCCAAAGAACTCGGAACCAGTGCAAGCCAACGGGCAAGCACATCCAATAACAAACAATAGTTGAACAATAGCATAGACATGGCAAGCACTGGCATGGACAAGAGCATATCCAAAAACACATCAAGAGCGCACAGAAGCAATGAAACCAAGAGCACATTGATGTTTCGTTGATTAGTCTGTCGGACGCGTTCCACTGCGAGTCTTGTGGGCGCACCATGGGGCAACCAGTATATATTCGATTGCAATCCTTGATGATGGTTGAAAGAGTGAAGAGCCCGGCATGTATCGGGCCGGTGTCCTGACGGACTTTTCTTCCGCACCTCCATGTCAAAACGAGGCGCGTCGCTGGTGGACTATTCCAGCTCGGATAGCGACGACGACAGCACATCGCGTCCAAAGCGCAGGTCCATCGCGCTCCATCTCTCCTTTATCTTCTAACAAGCCCAACAGAAAACTACCTCTCCTCCTCGCTCATCATTCCCGCACTCATCGACGACCCAGCGCTTCACCAAGGCCGCGTCCGCAGCACACCACACGTCGACGGACAATGGGTTCCTCACGTTTACGTCTCTCTCAAGCTCGACAGGCGCTCGGCGCTATATGCGCTGCTAAGCGAAGTCATACACACCGCGCGCTGCGATGTTCCTACGCTGAATGGCTTTTGGGAGAATGTAGAGAAGGAGGAGGTTGAGCTGCATGTGTCGCTGTCGATGCCGATTTTTGAGGGTGTATCAGAGGGAGGATATGAAGTATGTTGTGAAGGGGTTTGCTGGAAGGACTGCACCGTGCGTATACCATTTTTCCGATTGACTGTATTATTGCTGAAGCAAGCACTAGATTCACGCTTTCGTTTGGTGCGCTTGCAGAACTTACGAATGATGAGCGGACGCGGACGTTTCTTGCCATCGAAGTGGGCGCGGGGCATGAGGAGCTTATTCGTTTATCGGATGGTCTTAAGCCCATACTACGGCATCTCCGACAAAAGGAATACTACGACGCCCCGCGGTTTCATGCATCGATTGCGTGGGCATTGGTGAACGGACATACCACTCCTTTTCCTATGAATCTGGTTAAAACTTTGAACGAACGATATCCGGCCGCCTTGGCTGGCAAAGCCAATTTCTTTGAGGCGGAAAGTGTAGAGGTGAAAATTGGGAAGGATGTTTTTGGATGGCGATTCAGGGGCAGAAGTTAGTAGCCTACGAGGCCCAGGATCACTTTGGACACGCGTAGAAAGGTGTTGTGAGTGAGATTATGGATCTATGATTTCTTGCTGCTTATGTTGATTATTCATTTCACTAGAACCAGTTACGTCGCCCTAGTCATGTTCGTGCGCAATATGGAGGACGATTGCAAACTTAAGAGGGCTGCACCTCATAGGTATCACCCGTTTATTATGTATCCCTTACCATGAATTTCTAATAAAACGAACAGCGTCAACGCAGTATCACTTCTTGGTTGGTTGGAATAGCACCTGATCACGATGCACACATCTTTTTCGACCTTTAGGTCGGTTAAACTTTCGTGATGCCATCTGTCTGTTTTTACTTGGCCATGTAGCTCGCATTGAACAAGTTTTGGACTGGTCCATTCAACCTTTCCTGACTTGCTCGCACAATGCCACAAATGGAATAGGAGCAAAAAACGCGAGGAGGCGTGCTTCTTTCCTAAGTACCACCACCACCAGCGCCATCCCTTCGACGCGTTCAACGCCGAAGCAAGGGCCTTGCTTCGGCATTGTCTACCCAACGTCGCCGTCACGATCCGCCTCCAACCGTATCCTTGTCTCGCCTTTGCTCAAGTACGGCTCAAATTCATTCGTACAGGTGCAGTGTTGATACTGATTGCAGTTATTAGAATTCTTCTACACAGTCTACTCACCTTAAGGTACACATATATGCGCCTCATTTGACTCGAACGAACTAAATTGTATGTAGCAATAGCACCTCTAGTCACCATCAATCGCAATTCTACCGCAACTATCCAGCACCAGCGATCGCAGCAGCGCCTACGTGAACTACTCGAGCAGCACAACCGCCAAATCTTACCAGGACAGGGTCGGCGAGTAGGAGATGTGAACACCTTGGTGAAGAGCGGCTATCAGTACGCGAAAGACGACGGTCTCTCCCTCCCTGACGCTTCCAAAACCCTCTTGACGCATTATGTCGACCTGCCGCAAAGCGTGCTCACGGCTTGGTGGGAGCGCAAGGGCCTCCTTCAATTCTCCAATGTTCCCAAAGGAAAAGAAAATCACCCGCCTAAACAGGCCACGACTACTCCGGCCGCCAAGTGAGCGACGAACACTCTTCCTTCATCTCATGCCCCGTCCCCCTCCACGTCCCCCACTTGAACGCCAAAAGATTATCGCGTGTTCCCAGAAAATCGCCATCCCACTGTTGCCCCCACGCCCAAAGCATCCGTCGCATCATGCAAATGCAAGCCCAAGTGGACCAAATGTACGGCTCTATACGACCTTCTTCTATGTTAGAGTCGCCTCAGATGTCTTCTGCTCAGAAGCCTCCCATCACCCCAGGTGTATCGCACCCTCCAAGCCAGCGCCGAAAGGTGTACCACAAGGCCGGCGAGACAGATCGTTCGACCGAGAATGTCAGGAAGGAAGCTGTAGTCCTCAATCACGATGGTCTGCGGATCCGTAACAAGCACGCTCATGCTGCGTTGAAGCAGGTCAATAATGACAACTGGGAAAAGCGGCAGGAAAAGGCAGCAGGCAAAAGTGGCGAGTCGGTTGAGGTCAAGCGCTTTTTGCGGGAGCGAATGAACATTTTTGATGCTATGGAGGGATGGGAGAACTCTTCCGTGTACTCGGGAAGACCTGTGCGACAAGAGGGGGAAGGGCATTTGGAGTTTCTCGCTAAGCACAGTGAGCTATGCGACCACAGTCTTTACATGAATTTTCGGTTTTGGGACACTAGTATATACACACGTCTCTTTCGCCTACATCCACACTATAGTATATCTTTTACCTACATCATACATAGTATCGATCACATAGTTCAGTCCCTTCTGTATACTTGGGTATTGTCGAGTCTCATTGTAGATGTTTCTAGAGATCTGAGCAAGTTTGAGTTGATAGCACACCCTTCACTATAATGATGCAGTGCAGCACTAGAAAGTCTTCAAGTTGTCCTTGCAGTGCATACATAGAAAACATATTGAAATTGCCCCGGATTTGCCACGCTCGCGGTGGCCCAACCTGTTTATGTCCCTGCCTACCCAAATTGTCGACATGCCTAATTTGTTCAAGCAAGGTTCCCAGCCGCAGTAGGCGGCACTTCACGAGTTGAATGAATACGCCAATATAACGGATCCGGACGGCGGACGCGTTGCATTATGATTATCTGAGGTCCGAAGTATGTACATCACATGACTAGAAAAGGTCTAGGACCCCGGCATGCCCCCCAAGATGTTCAATTTTTTTGTCGTACATTTGAGGCCAAAAATGGGCCGTACGTCCATTATTTTGTCGTACATATACAGCCCATATCAAGGTCACGTCTGAACAGTTTGTCGTACACAAAGCCTCACGAAGTCAGCACGTCCAGTCGAATTGTCGGACATCTTTCGTCACAAACGCGACCCGCCCCAGACCGCGACTCTCTGAACATGGTCTCATCCACCCAATGCTCCTGTCGGCCCTGTGCACCCGCCAAATTTGTAGATCCGTCGGCTGGAAGGTCAGTTACCAAAGTCGGACATTTTGGGCCCCAAAAAGGATGCCCTGGGCCAAAAATCGTACAGAACTGGTCAATGATTAGCAGACAGAAAGTGCCCAAAACAGGCGATTTTGGATCGAACCAGGATCGAACCTCTTAGGCGGCATGCCGGGGTCCTGGTCCACTCATTTACGCTGGTTAGTCCTACAAGAGTCGATTTCGTCAACCACTGTCCCAACCCCTTGCGACCACTGTCAACGAGACGATCGCTCTTCTTCTTCGTGGATCTTCATTTTTGTACGCGGTGTGCCCCTCTGCCTGAATTCAGTCGCGTTGCACCGCCCGACAAGTTGTCGCTCGTTGCGTCCTATCTCTACACAAGATAGGCCAGCCTTATGGGGTCCTCGACGGCTGAGCGTGGGCCAAGTAAGTAATAACTCTGATTAATATAAACATCATGGACTAGACCATCATAGTTCGTAGCTTTGAAGGCAAGGTCGGCAAGCGCTACGAAGATCTCAAGCTTTTCGTTACGTCCCCGAATATGGATTACATTGCCCCTCCTCCGTTCGGGCCGCGTTCCATCCGGATGTACTCAGACTTTACGTTTGGCCTTGACGATCCCATGAACATTCCACAAATATTTGACTACGCCGTCGGTCACCTTGCCTTAATACCGTCTTCCGAGTCCCTTCAATCTGTCAGTAACTCTGGCCGCTGGCTTTTCTCAATCATGCCCTCTGATCAGGAATTCGAAGTCCTAGATCACGACAACCCATCAAACACACTGGGCCTTGTCAAGAAGGAATGGCGTCAAATTATGGAGGGTGAAATTAGGGGGCTGCGAAAAAAAGTTGACATGCTGCGTTCGGAGGAGTCTACCAAGGGTGTTCGCAACGGAGTGAGAGAGGACAATCTCACTGCCACGCACCTCGGTCGCCTTGAATATTATACCGGGCGCCTCGCAAATCCAATGACTCGCGATGAAACGTTCATGTTTTGGCGCTTGACTCAGCGCACTTGCTTGGAACTGGAAGCTCGTATCGCGTGGGTCAGCGAGGCTGAGGCACAGTTTATGTCTCCTGTTGCCAAACCCTCTTCTCTCCGTAGCGTTGTTGGAGCTTACGTCAAAAACCTTGATGATGCTGAAAATTTGGTCCGGGCTGGGATACCTTGCTGGCTAGTTCGTCCTATAGATGGAGCATACACTGTTCGTGTTGATAGGTGGATCGATGAACCTCTCACGACTCCCATATACACGAATGCTGCTGTCCCACACCCAGTCATTTTTATTGGCCCGCCTTACGATTTGGAGCGGTATCGTGCCATGGCCAAATACGCATGTGACAGGGCCTCTCCGGGCAGTAATTGGGGAGTTCCAAATGTGCCGCCGACTCCTCAACTTGATCTGAGCAGTGGCGAGCCTTCCAGAATTTTTCGCTCATCCTCCCACTCACGACGCCAAACCTGTGAGTAGTGCTGCTCATATGAATCCTCTCTAAATCTGTATCAGATTCATTGCGCTCGTCCAAAATGCACAAGCCGGCTAATCAAGATCGCAACAAATTCTTGGACGTTGACTCACCTCTTGTGCCACAACCCTTACAGGTGTGGATGCATGCCTCATATCTCATTGGCAAGGGCTTCAACCAGAATGAGAAGACTACTCCTGGTATCAATCGTGGTTATGCCTTGCCGGATCCTAGCTTTATTGCTGCCATGACCAACTCGACAATGCGTGATGCTTATATTGTGGTATACCTCAAGTTACGCCGCGCACTTCATTACCGCCTCAGTTCTCCCCTCTTTGAACCACTCAGCACAACGTTGTGGCGCGATTTACTGGGGATTGAGATGTTCCAGAACAAAACGGATTCATATGTTTCGCAGCGGAGGAACAATGTCCAAACAAAGTTGATGGAATGTATAAAGGCTGGCAAGCTCGAGGTACACTTTCTACTGCTTTCTTTTTCATTAGCTAACCTCTGAACAGGGAACTATTGATCTTTCAAAGATAGGAACGACACCAATCTTGTGGCGAGATCATCCTCTTCCCAACTCCCCACCGCAGTACATCATTCGGGAGATCTTTTGGGAATTATTCGAGATCAACTTTCGATATGAGCTCATAGCCCTTGATCGACTCTGTTACCAATTCAAGTCTGCCAACTTTAAGCAAGAAGGCCAGCCATTCGACGAGTTGGATGCCTCAAGTACTGGGGACCGCGAGATTCGCATTCTTGGTTGCATTCCTCACTTCAATGGACGACTTATTCCCGAAGGTCCCGATGTTGGCAGTACCGGCTTCGCATCACCCAATGTTGAGGAGCGTCGAGCTGCATTGTGTGGTCTGTTCCGCATCATGCGAGGCTGGACAAAGATGGCTGAGATGACTGCTGGAACCATTCAGTGTGCATCTGCAATAGAATCCACTCAAGATATCAGCACAACAATGCTTGATGAGTTCGAGAATAGGCTTGCGCATCACTACATCCGGTGTTTTGTAACATGGTTCAGAAGGGCGCCTGTATTACCACACAGACTATGAAATTTACTATTGGTTGCATAGACAACCTTCATGTGATGATTGTTGCACTGGGAGAGTGAGCTGATAGCTATGCAATTCAGTTATTTCAGCATCTGAGGGATCGTACAGTATGAAGTCAAGTGTACGCTGAAGCAAAGTGATGGTGCTGTTTAAGGCTGTAACAGTGCAATAACGACCCGACGGAGTGCATATACAAGTTTCTGTGGGGCATGTTGGGCAACGGCATTCAACGGAGGATCCACAGACCCCCAAAAATAAGTATCATATGAATTTCCAGTTGAGCTGTGTAGTACGGGAGCCCAGTAGAGCTATTCTGGGTTCTACTGTAGAATAAGCCGTTCTATGTAGTGCTATATAACGGGGCTAGATCTAGGAGCACTATAGTCACTACGGAGGTACTGGATGACTTTCTGTAACGTCTGGAGACATAGAATATTTTCCAGATGCATAGCAACGCGTTCAGAAAGGAAGGGAGCCGTGGTGCCCCACGGCTCAGGGCAAGGATATCTCACAACTAAGTGCGGTCCGTGGCAGTAGGGATTATATTACAAGAAAGAACGAGGAGTCTAGTCTCGTAACCCGACTCAACGAGAGACGATGGGATACTCACGATTACGAGAGGAGTCCGGCTTGGACTCCAACATAGCCTATCTCTTCGACGCCCATTTCTGTACCTCGGGTTATAAAGAGCTCTTCGGTCACTTTGTCATGTCTTCAATTCCAGTTTCTCACTGAGCTCCTCAAAGACTTGAAACTTCCGCTTTGTCGACGCCCTTTTCTTCAACAAGAAACTCGGGCACTGCTTTGTTGTGCCCATCTCCTTGATGCAGTGTAACAGTAGACTCAGGGAAGGAAGAGTCCCCGTTGTCTGACGCCGCCAGTGCTTTTTATCGTTGTCCCCGTTCCCGACTGCGACCTAAGTCGTCTACCTACCTATCTACCTTTATGATAACTCCTCTCTCACTCTTAGCTGGCCCACATTCACTTTCGCATCATAAGGGTCAACATGGTACATACTCCCATAGTTTTTCCCTTTCCACTGAGGCTGCCGCGCCCGCTCACTGCGTGTAACCGCAGCAGAGCGACAGTCACCAAATAAGGGAAGTAAACCCTAGGAGGTACCGTGCTCATTCGAGAAGCGACAATAGCCAGGAAGAAACAAGCGATCTAAAACCTAAATGGATTGCCTGTAGAGTACACGAAGAAAGTTGGACTTACGAAGCACAGCTGCAAACCCGGACAGGCCTGTGTCGTGTTAGAGAAACTTGGTGGGTGATAATGCAAGTGTCCAATACATTGAAACTCCGCTTGCCTCATGGGACATGACCGAGGCCGGTGCACGTGGCTCGGTCCGATTGCGCTCTCGTTCAAACACGCGTACGGCGACGTTCATCAGGCTTTCAGCTACAGTAACTCCAGACCAACATGACGTACGCTCACCAGACTTCTCTGCCTTCGGTGTACTCACCGAGCAATAAAATGGTGTGTTCGCGGTTCGTTGCTCACCGGGCATCGTAACGGACTAGGTGAGTTCTAAGTCGCTCTCGGCGCATTCTCTTTCGCTTACCTTCGGTAGCGAGCCACTGGGAATACTTTCTGAGTGCGCAAACTGCCCTCGGCGATGCGTAACTCACGCCTTCGGCAAATATTTCCCTCTTTGCGCGAACTGACTTGGGCTTTTATCTTAGCAAATGATCTTTGGTTTCCTTACCAGACGGGGTGCTTAGCCATGCTGTGTAGTGTCTCATATCCTCCAGCTCTTGCTACACCAGTTGCGTATTTCGTCTCCTAGTCTTTTTCTCGTCTACTCTTACTATTTGACGCCAGTGAAATTCATCGGCGCCCTTTCCGTATGTTAATACTATACTTGTACCACTTACTCCACCGAGTATCAATCTCTCTTGCGGCCGCCATCCTTTGGCGGCTACTTTCGTCCTCTGGATCTCCGGAGCCTTCTTGAAATGTCTTGCTGATGTTCCAAGGCTCTCATTGACAAAGCGATGATCACGATCTGGTTCGTGCTTTTCTTCATTACCTTGCGACTAGCAAGGTCTTCCCCATGTCTTGATTATATTTTGAAGTAAGAGTAATGTGGATCTCTTTCTAGGTTCCGCTACCCATTGTACTATATATAACGAGTGTCGCCCCAAGCCGACGAAGCAGCCGTCATACGGGGATTCTTACTTCACATGATTGGATGACCCGTTCGGCGATGTCAACATCGACAAGAGGTTGAGCACTGGTTTCGCCACTCGCGATGTGGTATGTCATTATCTAACCTATTCTATGTATCGGACTTAATCGTCCTTTAGAATATGCGGGACAACGCCATGTCGAGGGAGGCCACTTACTCCGGATACAACGCAAACAACACAGCACGCGTCCTCCATTTCAGTCTTGTTCGTCGAGCACCATTCAGACAGCCACATTGAAGGTGATGATATCCCGCGAGCCTCGCCGTCCTGTAGTCGCCATGCTCGTCAATGAACTCAAAGACAACTTACAGATTTAGCGAGACGCTTGACAAAGGTTGTGACGTGGTGCGTTTACGGGCCTATTTGTCGACTATGCTCACACTGTCGTCCTCAGGCCAAACAGAATTTTTTGAATCTTACAAGGTGCAAGTACTTTGGGCTAGCCATTGAAAACTCGTGTTCGGGAATCACGTCTGTACAGGCATCGGCGGGCTTGCGCCTTGAAAGCTTGTGATGGAGGGCGCAGCGGAGAAGAGTAGGGACTCAGGTGCCGACTCGCCCGCCTCAGATGCAGTCTTGGAAGTACGTGCTCGTCCTGGTCCTGAGACGCGTCTTGGCGTGTAGTCGTATGTTAATTCACACCGAGTAGTCAATACAAAATGATTATGTGGGCGGAAGGTCTACGATGTATTGCATGTATCGTAGTGCAATAATAAGGCGACGGTACTTCAAGGGAATCAAGGCAGGCTCTGTATAAACAGAGGCGACAGAAGTGAACGAGAGTTAATGCCTAGCAAGCGACGTAGAAAGGTGTGCTGGACCGACTCCAGCCGACCTAGCAAATCAGGACTGACACGGCGTAACACCATACCCGCTGATGGGGAAAGTAGTCATATCTGTACATGGCCGAGTCCGGCTCGCCTTTTTCTGAGAGCTCAATCGAAGGGGAGGCCACGCTCAAGGCCCTTGCAGAAACCAAGAGCGTTTTACACCTTGCTTCGACAAAGAAAAGACCTGTTACAAACATAGCATTCTTTCTTAGCACATGCGACGGCGTCAAAGACCCTACCTCTTCCAAGACTACTTGATTGTTCTACAAAGAACGAAAGTGGTGGCCACTTGAACTGGTATTAAAGCGCGTCCCTCGCGCCTTCCCGTGTTACCCTGTTCCACTCTCTCTTTCACACCTCTCCGATATGAAGCTCTACAAGATCTTCTCCCTTCGAGGCCATTCCGAGCCTGTTGCGTCTCTGGCCATTTCACCGAAAGCCTCGTACTTGGCATCAGGAGGTGAGAACTTCTCGGCATAGCAATTTTTGACTCTTGACCTCTCTCCTAGGGCACGACGGCCTAAAGATTTGGAATCTTGAAACGGAACTTGAAGCCCAAGTGGAGTATCACCCAGCCGGTCGGGTAGTCACTTGCCTGAAATGGCTATCGTACGAGAACGGAGACATTCTGTTCACCGGATCAGAAGAAGGATTCCTTATGACATGGCGCAAAGTTGATAAGGAGGTAAGCTTTATGTCTTTTAAAGATTTTCTTGACACCCGGTACATTTAGACTTTTGCGTCTGTAAGGGACAACGGTCCAGTCTGGGCAGGGGGGAGTATGTGTTCATTTGATGCTTACCAGCGCGCAAATGGACGTTGGCGTGTAGTTATATGCGCTACCGGTGGTAATCTACAGGTTTGGGATATCCAGGCCAGCGGTAAAATGACGAAAATCGATTCCGTCAACCTATCAAACGTAGTCGAAGATTCGGCAGGACTGACAGCTACGTATGCCTGTTACACAGAAACGCGCACGATACTTGCTTTCCCTCGCGCTGGTCGAGAGATGTAGGTCACATCACCACTTAATCAGAATTCGGTCTCTGAATCAGGTTCGTAGCGTTGAGCTTCGGGTTCGCGAGGAAGAGGAATCTTCGGTCATTGGTGTCCACCGTGGTGACTTGGTCGGGTCGCCCATGTAAGTCCCAGTTATTTTCAAAAGTCTACTTATCCACGGGTCTTCCAGCTACAACGTAGCTTTCCATCCAAAGACCAAAGCTATTGTGTATGACAATGGCAGGGATGGCTACGATTCCACCACTTTCAAAGGCCAGAATCGATTTGTGCATATAGTGACCGGGGATACCTCTAGTCAAATCTTTCAAAAGCTCCAGTTTGCTCCGGACGGATGCTCAATTGTTGTGGGCACAGACCTTGGAAAGGCTCTTCTTGTCGACGTTAAAAGTGGGCGATGCCTTCAAGAGCTTCCTGTGTCAGGCCGCAAGCTCATTCGTGCGGTAGCCGTAAGTCCACTCTGTAAAGCTTGAAATTATCGCTCTGAGGTCGCTTTGCAGATGGTGGAAACGCCGACGGCTACAATCGTCGCCGCCGCTAGCTCAGACGAGGGTCAGAGCAACCCAATCGTGATTTGGAGGACCTACAATCGGTCGACTGAGGCGAACGCTCCGGAGATACATGTGGCCGGTCCAAACTATGGCCCGATCGCAGTTATCGCCTTTTTCCTTGTGATTTACGTTGAGTATCGGGCTGGAGCTTTCAGGTTCCTGATGAGTTAGGCCGTGTATACTGTACTTGTAACTGGTCTTGTACATTTTAGCTTGGCTGGTCCTACTAAACTGCCAGAGATGAATCTATGAAAGTTCACGCATTGTATCCTCTTCGTGATGTAAAGACAACACTCGACATACGCGTCGCCGACGGGTACCAACCTTGGGACCCTCAACGTCATCTATAGGGGAATGCAGCCGTCGTCAACGCTCGAGATGCTCGTCACCCCTCTCGAAGGCACACAAGTCACCAGTCAATCAGTCAACGTCAACTCTGTTATGCCCTTGGTAAGTCAATTGGAATGGTTGTCAATGTCGAGAGTACCTGCTGCGGTTCTGCCAAAGATCAGACTTCGCATTTTGACTCCTTCGTTTCGCGATCCAACCCTCCTCGCTCATCGTGATTCATCTAGATGTCAACATGTATGATGATATACTGACAATACCTCTGCACACTGCGGTGTTTCTGACTTGAGCATCAGTCTAGATCTTCTACAAACAGGTCGATCTTTGAATATTTTTCTTCATGGCTCCGTCCTGCCTCATCGATCATCAGTAGCTACACATTTTAGGGACGTACTTACGAGACTATCGATGGCGTTGCACAATGAATGGCCTCTGACATTAGTTGAACCAACAATAGCCAGGATGCCATTCGTCTTCTTCGCTAGGTCTTGCAGGTCAATGGCATCTCGGTCGAACTTAATGCGGAGTCATTGAGAATAATTCCTGATGAGCACCAGTACGTACAGGACACACACGCAAGACATCTCGAGTCAAGTCAAGCTGAGTTGGCCAGCCGGCTTCAGCAGGTCGTAGTCAATATCGATGATGTGAGGCCTGTCGAGTTTAGTCATGTCCAGTCGGTCGTCTCCAGTCGACTGGGGTTGAGTCAACATCGCCTGTCAAGTAGGCCGTAGTTGTCGTTTCAAGCCGAATAGATCGTCTCTAGTCGAGTTGGATCGAGTTAGCTATCTTCTCTCGAGTAGGTCGTAGTCATATTGCTTGTGTGTCGAATCAGTCGGGTCGAGTCGGCCATTTCATGTCGTGGGTCGTAATTACATTGCTTGTTCAGGAAGCATCGTTTCACTGATGCGCTCGTTCGAGCTGTCATCAAGAAGCTCATCCCACAAGGGATACCAGAAGGAATTCGTAGTGCCGTTGGATGGCGGAGTCGTATTCAATGGCAGATGTGAAGTAGCATTACCAAATGGCCGGGAGAAGGAACTGGCAAGGTACTTCAATGGTCAGTACATTTACGACAGGGTCTTTTCAGGTATTTTATCGTTGTCGTGCGGTTG
>QLPD01001819.1:0-48682 GCA_003314085.1 Hymenopellis raphanipes
CCGTTGAGGGCTTTGACGATCCCGATGACGCTGATCTTGTCAATTAATCTACACACCACTCAAGCATTACTACTACCCTCCCCTCATCGGCATTGAATGTATACTCGTTATTCCCATTCCTTTCTAGTACCCGTTTTTTTTATGTAGGCTCGCATAATGATATGTATCCAATAAGCAAATGAGCTCATGTCCTCTGTGCTGTGAATTGTGTTTATGCCTTGTGTGGCGAGTGTTGGGGATAAAGATTGTTTTGTGGGCCACGATGTCTTTGAACAAGGGAAATGTAGTACTCAAGACTGATTCGAGTCCCCATGGATGATTCGTGTGCAGTGGGCGATGAATTGAAGACTCTGAAGACGCCACTGCGAGCTGCCGTTCCGAGATCGGAGATCGGTCCGATGTATTTTGGTTGCCCACGCCCACGTGTTGTGGTTGACGCACACCACCATGCAACCACCATGGCTAGCCTGGTTTGCCACGCTGTAGCACCATGGCGAGCGCTCTGGATGCTAGTGCCGCAGCGCATATTCAAGCAAATCCTTTCAATTGCGAGGACTGAATCGTAAGACACCGCCGTATGATTTTTTTCGCTTTTTCCGAGCGCCCAGACTTTGCGCTGAGTGCTAGTACTATTTCTAAAGTGTGTATGTTTGACGTGCCTTTTCAGATACAGTGTCCCAGTCACGATATGCGTCTCCACGATGCGCTTTCCCGACATGTATGCTGTGGATCTCGACATTAAGATCAAGAGGCTGCGGCTGGTCAATGTGCGATGAAGCTCAAGCTTTGAGTGGCACTACTCCGCGAAGAACAATGGCGCGGGCTCGTGACTTTCTAATGCTTTTGTCGTCACGGGACAATGCCTATAACTAGACGCGTAGCGAACGCATTGTGTTCATAGTTCTATTCCACTACCACCGACACCAAACTTGTCGTGTCGCAAAGATGCCTGACCTCTCGGCGAGTTTGTCTTACAATCAAATTATCTTTGAGCTTATATCTTGCTATGACAGATTCCTAGCAATGCCTTCCCAATAAACCGCCCGCCTGGTACTCGCGCCGTCGCGGACATCGTGCTGCACAAGGTTGCGAATGCAGACTTTTGGCCAGAGGACGTTCCACCTGTCCGTGAAGTCCAGTACCCATTCTTGGATCTCCGCGCCTTTGACGCCGGTCTTGGAGCCGAGCGCGTATTTTCGCCATTTCACCGCGCGAACTTGTATGATATTCGCACCATTACTTGGTTACTTTCCATTCAGTTCATATCACCGGACGATCTGACCAAGGAGGACCGCGGCAGGGTGGACGAGTACAAGAAAGGCCCTGAAGGGCGGCTTGTATGGCACCCCGACAGTGAATATAGCCTCACCGCAGAGCAAAGGAGCGCATGGGTGGAGAAGTACCAACGACGGGACGCGTTTTTCCGACGCAAGGAGACGCACGACGCGGTGCGGTTGAAGAGGCGGTTCTTCCGCGACAAGGCTCGCTATGACTGGAAAAGGCTTCCTGAAGTGAGTTGTCTTATGCACATCTCCGTCCGATGCGTGTTAAACTCATTCTATGAATTGTCAGTCAAGCAGACCCCCACAGCCTGAAAGCGATCCATACGACTACACGCGCGACGTACTAGGTGGCAGACTCCGAGAAGTGCGCCTGCCCAGTGTGAATGCGCGTCCCCGGGGTTCGGGTTCCCGCCGGCTCGCGAAACGATCGTTGTTTACGGTTGAGGAGGCTCAGCTGCTCACAGCTGAGATGTACAGATTGTACGGGCAGGATCCGAGGCCAAGGTTTATCCCGTTTCTCAATCGACTCAATGGCAAGGCCGCTGTGAGAGCGCCCGTGGTTTCATCGCTGCCGCCATCGCCGTATATGCTTCGCGATGATGTCTCTTGTCCGCTTGCCGTCGTTGAGAAGGATGCCAAGGAGCTGGGTGTAGATGCACCAGCACGTTTTCCCGAAGAAGGACATCCCATCGTTGGCGATTCTGCAGAAACACCCATGTCTTTCGTCCCAGAGCGCCAATCTGCCGAACAGTTTCTGGATAAGGACGCTAGTGTGGCAGATGCTATAGAAGTAGTTGAGCCTTCTACGAATGTGGAGAGCGAACAACCTACGACGCCTTGTTCGGTTGCGGGGCCAAGTTCAGCATCGACAGACGCGCCTGTTCTAGACGTCAACGACGCTCTCCCTCATGACACAGTGGACAAGACGACGTCTTCCAGGAAGGTTTCAATCCTCGAGGCTTCCCCTTGTCTCGCTGGATCGAAAGAGCCCGCCTTGGACGACGACAATTACCCATCCTACACCGACGAAGAAGTTGAGGCTCTGATCGAGTTCGACCAGGACATGATGGAGGATATAGAAATCCGGGAGTCGGGCATGGAACAAGCCATGCAGGATATCAAGGCAAAATTCCCCAAAGCACGCCTCCCATCGCAGAGGTATAGGAAGCGCCACTCCCAGGAGGAAGCGTTCGACTGGTTCTGCACGACTGCGACCATAGAGGGTATCCGGCGACATCGGAAGAACCCCAAGCTCAAGGGCGACAAGGATAAGTTTCTGGAGCAGAAGACGAAGTGGGAGCCGCTGCATTCGCCGTTGAGGCGGTCGGTGGTTTTCGATGGGGACGAGTATGTGGAGAGTTATGCGTTCAACCACCGGATTAGCTTGGATGAGTGTCAGGCGCATTATCAGCGTAGAGTCTATAGGAGTAGGTGGGATGCGCATACATGGCAGAGACAGAGGGAGGAGAAAGAGAAAAAGAAGGACTTGGGTGTGGTGTTTCCTCGGGATATGCAGCAAGTGCGGCGGGATGATGGGCCGTTGTATCATTGGATGGGCAAGGAGAATCCTTGTACGCTGATGAGTTATGTTGGCGGCCAGTGGAGCTCCTTTGTCGGGTTGCGAGCAACTTCCGTGGGCCATTCTGTAGTCAAAATGCGTGCCAGCAGGATGTATACTCGGGCTGCTGCTGGATGGACTGGACAGCCTGTCGTGACTGGTGGATATTAGAATTTTCTGAGATAGATTTAACATGATACTGCTATTATATGTTTCTTTTATGATCGAGAGAACGAACAAACCGTGAGAACAAGTTGATGGGAAAGAGTGTTGTCGGCAGTTGCCGGACACACGCGGGATGACTCCTTTGTGCTTGCAAGTCATTCATTAGGGACCCGCCTTTGCCTTTAACCATGACCTGGTGATTCACGAAGCGGCTCCCTTTCACCGGATTTCGTGTAAAACCTGCAACTACCTGAATGTCTTTCCAAGTACGCGGTCTTTCGGTCATAAACTAATAACTCGGAATGATATCTCATTTAGGACTCTGCTTACTCGAGGCTCCCTCTCGAGATCAAATCCTCTATTATCGATGAACTCGACGATGCAGAACTCGGAACGATATCTCTAGTATGGCCAGAAACCCTGCCTACTATTCGCCACCGCACCTTCAACTCGGTCGTCATAAGCCACCACCCACACCACTGCGAGGATCATGCTGATGACGCATACCGGCGCATCCAATCCTCCCTCTTCAATCTCACCGCCTTATTTGAAAGTACGCCCGATATTGCGAGACACATTCGCGTTCTTCATCTACGCGAGGGCTCGTTTGGAAGGGTTCCTCGGTTCCCCATTTCCCGACACGCTTCTCTCTCGGACTTTCTGGGGTTTATCCCGAAGATGAGGGACCTCGAGCGGTTGATCCTGGAGGGGCTCAACTTTTGGATGATGGATCCCAAAGCTTTCACTCGGGCGCTCAAGCGGTGTACATTTAGCCTGCACACCCTTCAACTCAAAGCGTGCGTGATGCCCATGGAGATCTTGGTAGCCATCCTGCGCGCCGTGGTGGACGTGCACCTCCTCGATCTCGGCTCGCTGCAGTTTGACAGGTTCGACGACTGGAGCCCGCAGGATGGGCTTACGCGGGACGAGCTGTTTCTCTTCATCCACGGGACGTCCCAGCCACTTGTGGACTTTGACGACCCCGCGGCGTGGGCGCATACGACGCAGCCGCCGGAGGATAGGGAGTTTTTCTGTGCGGATACGGTGAGGCTGCACATTATGAGCCCCGCCGACCACCGGTTTGTGGATTTTCTGACGAGCGAGAGGTATTCCCCGCTCTGTGATGTTCGGGTTCTGCATATCTTGAATATGAGCGGTGGGTCGAATACGATTATGAGGTTGAATAAGCTTTTGGAAAGGATGAGAAATTATTTGGAGGAGTTGACTATTTTTCAAGCGAATCGTGCACTAAGTAAGTTACGGTGATCATGCGAGTGGAATTTGCTAACAGGCTTATTACATAGTCATTGACTCCAATGTGTTCATCGACTTGTCCTACATCTCGACGTTCAGATTTTGGACGACCATCGACTGTTCGACATCAGAGGACGAGCCGCCTCGCCCCATTCTGCCGACGGATGCGCTCGAGATATACACGGGCGCTCTGCACGGTATATCGGAGACTACGAATCTCAGACGTATCGAGGTAAACCTGGTCGTCGATGTCGAGTTGATGCAGGAGGAAATGCCTTCTGCCACGGCGATATCTGATTGGGGAGCTTTGGACGCTGCGCTTACAGCGAGTGTTCTGACTCGGAAGCTGGAGGATCTGGTGTTGAATGTTGTCTTGATGCCAGGCAATGATGTGGAGTATGGTGATGAGGAGATGGCAAGGCTTGAGGGGTGGATTCTTAATGAGTGTCTGCCAGCTACGAGGAGGATGTATTTTGAGATGGATGAAAGGGGTGTTATATTCTGTGAGTGCCAGAGGTGATTCGACTCGTGTAATGACCAACTACGTACACTCAATTAATGCTATTAAGAACGACGTTTTGTGATGTACATTCCGAGAGTAGTGACTCAATGGTAATCATTCTAAGCGGGACTGCAAGCCTCTGAAGCTATATGAATTGAACGGGAGGAGTGGAGGGTACAGCGACAGCGAAGCCTTTCAGCTAACGGTTGGAGGACCTGCCTTCCGCCACTTGTCAGGTTGTACCACAACTTCAATGCAAGGCATCTACGCGCGACTTCGTTAGTAATACTATGTACTACATTAATGACCTACGTTTCTTCAAACCTGTGTTCTTGGGCGAGGAGCGTGACGTTTGGCCTCAATGAATGATGCTCCTCCATCCCCTTGAGCCCAAGCCTTTGAGTTCCCAGAATTCCAAGACGATTGTAATACCGCATCATCGCGGAGTCACTGACATCGAAATGATCTTTTTGAGGTCTGCGCCATTTGGGTAAGTACCGGTGGGAAGGCGTTTTGGCTTGCCTTTATGAAGTAGTCACCCTTTGTGTACATATGCGCGCGCACCGAATGAAAGCAGAATTGCTCGCTTAATGACGCCCCGGAAAAGACGCTTGGGATGACGCGCACTGACGCGACATCATCATGTCTGATGAGCATCCTGGACGTGGCGGAAAGCAAGGCAGTCGCGTGCAATGCACTCATAATCCATCTCAAGAGTCCATGTATTACTGTACGCCAGCTATTTGTCTCTCAGCCGTATTTGACAAGCGAGTGAATGCATGCTGCGGTTGCTGCGTGACACACATGTTGCTGATGAATAAATTATAATCCTCCCAGTGGGTATGGATACAAATGGAGCGTATGTCGACGCGACTAAACTGGGACACCGACTGTACAGAACAGGGCGACGACTCCAAAGCCACCGAGAATACTGGCAAGCGTCGCGACTCGGAATTCGCTGACCGGCAGAGTGTCTTTTGAGAGGCTGGCGAAGGGGTAAATGAACGATAAGGATGAGACCGAGTGAGCCGTACGTGGAGAAATAGAACGTCAGTGCAAACGTGGCAGACAGGAGAATAAGCGCGAGATATGGAAGGAGGGCGACGCTTATGAGGGGCGCAAAGGGCGGTAAACTGGCGTGGAGTGCCTAGAAAAGGAGCCTTTTATACATTATTGAGACAAGGGTAGGGAGCCATCTACCTTAATCGTTTCGTATTCGCTCATGGTGACCGTAGGAAGTATGCACGATTGCATGACGTCATGATGATCACAAAAAGTTTACCATCTTCACAGGGTCTGGCCAACCTCTAGCGTTTTCACACCCAGCCATTCCTGATTGGGACCTGGTGCCGTCTCTACCTACCTACCTACCATCTTCAGCCGTTATTGGGATTTCCGACGTACCAGTGCGAGGAATCTGTCATCAGACCGGTGCGTATTGAGTACGCGTTCGCAAACGCGCCCCAAACGCGCTTTTTTAGTGTGTACTTTCCTGAGGTCTGCTTCCAAAACCAACCTTCGCCACTCGCACCCTGCGCTGGTTCCTACCTACCTACCTCCATGCCACAAATTGCGTCCCAATGCACCAATTGTGGTGCTTTCCCCAGACGGAGTCTTCACTACGAAGATGGATACCAGAGCTCGCTGTTCGAGCGGCTCCGTACCTCGAATTTCCCAGCGACGGACAAGGAAATCTCGCACATCCGACATACCATCTTACCCGCTGTCCTTTATGATATATCATCCATCGCATGCAAAGTCGCATCCCTTCATGAGGTCATCAGATCGATGGAGGAAGAGCGGGAGAGGTTGAAAAACATCCAGAAGAAGTACAACAATCTAATCTCCTTGCACCGCACACTCCCCGCGGAGATCTGGTCGGAAATATTTCTTCACACGCTTTCTAGTACCTCTGATGCAAACGCCTTTAACGCGTCTGGGTCCATATGGCAGCTCAGCCACGTCTGCCAGAGATGGCGAAACATCGCGTTGTCCCTTCATTCATTTTGGTCGACTATGGATATCCGTTTTCGAAAAGCAGCCCTCCAGGATGAAGACGTGCAGCGCTTGGAGACAGTTTTTCAGCGTTCCCGCCAGGGATTATTGGACATATCCCTTGCTAACAACTTAACGGATGGGCAGACCCCCAGCTCTAGTATCCTAGACCTCATGCTCAAAGCCGCCTTCGCCGAATCGTACCGGTGGCGGGCAGTACATCTACCCCGTAGCCGAGTGGATTGGAATATACTCTACGCGCCAATTCATAATCGGCTTCCTCACCTCGAGTCGTTAAGCCTTGCTTGCGTTGTACTCGATCCGGAGGCAGCTCCAGTGGTCTCTGTGTTTAAAGCTTGCCCTTGTCTCACGAAGTTGACTCTTCGTGGTACAATTCCACCGGTCCTCGAACTTCCGTGGGACCAAATTAAGGAGCTTGATCTTTCTTGTATGCACCTCGTTGACGAGGGGGACCGCAGAGCATGTATGGGATTGGTTGGACAGTGTCCATCTCTGGAAACCCTCTCTATGCCTCACTGGGATTCGCAGGATGGCGAATCGGCGCACACGCCGATCACCTGCTCGAATATGTGCAAGTTCGATGCCTCGTCGGTGCCCGTCATCGACGCTCTCACGCTTCCTCTTCTACATGAGGCTTCACTTCATGCTCACCCTCCCACCACTCACTACGGTATCTTGGGTTCATTCAAACAACTCCTCATTCGTTCCGATCGTTTGGGCGCCCTCACGAGACTCTCGCTTACCAGTGTGCCACTTGCTTTTTCACCCGAACATAGCCTACATTCTATTCTTTCCCAGACACGTAGCCTCATCTTCCTCTACCTAGCAGTAACCATGGAGGAATTCAATGATGAGAAGGAAATAGTGGCACTCATGAAATCCCTCGAGGTCGTACCTACCGAGTCTGTCACTTTCCTCCCCCTCCTTTCGTCCCTCGATATTCGGGTGTATAATCACCGTGATACGTGGAGGCTACTATACCTTGGGCCTGTCGGTCGTTTTGCTTCGATGGTCAAGACCCGGTGGAAGGGGGACGATACTCTCGGCCTAGCAAGCCTTAAACGGTGTAGTTTTGCTGTACATGCGTGGCATATGGTCATGGACCAGGCCATATTCAGAGACAGTGTTGGGGTGGCGATCGTGAATGGGTTCGATTACGAGGAAACGCGTATCTTCAATGCTCTGATTGACGAGGGGATGGACCTCTCTATAAGGGTGACGTCGAATATGATGAGGCACCTTGGAGGCAAATTTCCAGTTTTCGCAGTCCCCCCTTTGGTGACGTGAATCCATGCAAGGTCAGCGACATTGTTATGTGTGGAAGAAGGTTTCTGACTCTGTGAATAACAGGAGGATTTCTATATCTTTGATGGGTCCTCCTCCTTCTCTATCGACTTGGCTGTTTTGGTGTCCTGTAGTTATGTACTTCGGTGCTGCTATTTATTCATGATACCCTATGTTTTGCTCCAGGCTGTATTTACCAGAATCCAATGAAGAACGAAGGAAAAAGTGCAAATATCGTTTGAACCCTTTTCGGGCGTCGCCGCTCTTTTTTCTCCATCGTTTACTTCCGATGGCGGATTATGGTCGAACTTTGTACAGACAAAGCCTGGACAAAACTTTCGCATTGTACAACTGTAAGAACAAACTAAAAGTTCACCGGAGGGGCTGATGGTACACGGACGTCATATCCTTTCGCTTTCCAAGCATTCTCAACCTCCACCAACCTATCGACGGTATCCACTATTGTGCTCTGCCACGGGACGTACGAGTCTACCTTGAGGCCTACCACCTCCTCGAGAACATCCCGAAATACTTCGCTCTCTAGGAACGGCGGCAAGTCCGCAGCCTTATCCGCGTCGAAAAGGCGGTGTTGCAACTCTGGTCGCTCCTTCGCGAGGTGAGTGAGGACATCTTTCCAGATCCACGGGTGGGGCGACACGAGGGAATAGCGCTTGTCTCCAACTTCAGAGGACGGGCGAGACGTCAAAGCGAGCACGTGAGCGCGCGCTGTGTCGCGCACGTCCACGTACCCCGCGTTGGGAGGGAAGTTGCCAACGTTCTTGTCCAGCATTCCATATATGTAGCCGTCAGTTGAGATGGCGGAGTAGTTGGGCTCTGGAATAATGTGTTCGAATCCTGGAGCGAGGGGACCATAGACCCAGTTGGGAGCAACTGTTTGAACATGTTAAAGTGATAGCTCCCTAACGACTTGAAGGAAACGTTACGAGTAGTGACATCCAGGTCGGGATGAGCCCTCTTGAATTCGAGAATAGCCTTGTCGGCGAAAGTCTTTTCAGCGACGTAGGCGCCCCATTCGCCCCCCGCAGCGGCTTCTTCTTTGGTAATTGGGTGAAAATCTGTTCGAGCGTAAGGGAGGAAACGAAGAGTTCCTTAGGCTTCGTACCATTCACGCCGAACGGTCCATTATAAGGGAAAGCAGCCATTGACGTCGTAACGACGACCTTCCTGATCCCCGCCCTGTATCCTTGCTCCAGGATGTTTAACGATCCTTGAACAGCCGTCTGATGATGCTTAAGTTGAAGGGAGGAATGATCTCAAGAGGACAATAGTACTCACCCTCAGTGCTGTCTCGAAGTCAGCCCTTCCCGGAATAGGTGCGGCGGTATGTATGATGTATTGGATATCTAATAACTGGCCATCAGAACACATCCTCAAAACGTTAGAGGCCGCTACCTTTTAAGAGCTCGCTGAAGTCGCCAGATGCGATATCTGGGACATCGCAGACTTCGAAGCTACTGGGATCATGTCTCTCCGCAAGTGCTTTGCGCAAACCTGCAATTTTGGTCCCGCGAGCGGTTCTAGTAAGGCAGGTTAGATTACGGGAAACAGACGGGTATAAGGCAACAATACTTACGCACGAACGAAGTAGCCTTGTTCTAACAGCTGAAGAACGATGTGGTGGGCAATGAAACCAGAACCAGCGGTCACCTGTCCACCAATGGGTTAGGAGTGGCGCGACATGAAAAAAGGGAGGCGCGAATTACAAGGACGCGTTTTCCGTCTTTCGAGGATTCAGGGGTTGGAGACATGGCGAGATGAGAATTTCGGACACCTTGAGACTGTGGCCTTTAAAAGGTGTAAGCCCCCAGTGGCCGACGAGTTTCAGGCGGTCAAATATTGAAATTCGGTTGGGGTACCGCGGGATTAGCAATGAAGGCATTCTTTGATAAGTAATAAGCGAGTCCTCCAGTCCCCGGAATCCTCCATACTTACTACCAGTTGGAGTCGAGTTAGCAGTCACATCAACAAACGGAACTAAATCCACGATACCATTCCCGCGCCGAACCTTAGCAACGTTAACGACGTTCAGCTACTAGTGTTATTGCCTTCCTTCTCGCCGTAGGTCTGGCGACTGACGTCTTAGCAGCTTCAAACCTGCCAAGTGCACATGTATGTTTGGCTGCCGGTGAAATGAAGCGTACGTGTACACTTGCATCTCGGTAATTCTCAGAGGAGCTTTGCCGAGAATGAACATTAATCCTGCTTCGTTCCTTTCAGGTTCTTGCATTACCTGGAATCCGCAGGAAACGGGCTTTGTCATTGCAACACCTGCAACAAGTTACAACGTGCACAGCCTGCACATCACCGCCTATAGGAAGCCTAGATAGAAGGTTGTTAGTCAGAGGAAAGACTCTTTGAGGGATAATAGAAAAAGTATCCGAGGAGACAACATAAACGAATTGAAGCTCGTGAGCGTTCGGGACAAACATTTGCTTAGTGCGCTTCGCGTCACAAGCGTGACGAAGGGGCGGGAAGGCATCGATTCTTATCACTATGAAGAACGCGCCTGTGAGGCCGTCCGCGTAGGAAGTGTTCGTTTCGGACAAACATAGGTATCGCAATGGACACAATAGCGGCCGCGACTACTCTATTCGTGCTGGAACGTAATGTTGACTGCTGAATGCCGCCCGGGATATGCGCAAAGCAAGATCATATCAATGGCTTTCACTATCGACATTCCGGTTTGACTAGACTGCTTAAGGATTCACGTTATGCTTTGGATTCAACACATGAGAAGTCCACCATTGACCGCGATCTATAATGGAATGTCTTGATTTGAGATACTGCATTGGAATACAGATTCGCGGCATACCGTTTGACCTTGTATCGACGTCAGCTATCACTTAAAGAATGTTGTGGTATCTACTCACCAGTAATGAAATCGCAGTCCTTGGACGCCAGAAGGGATACTACTCGTTCAACATCGTCGCCGGTGGTGAGCTTCTTCTGGAGAGGCGTACGGGTCGCTATCTAATGCAGTAATCATGAGCGGCTTGCATTCATATCTACGAAAGTTACACGCCAACTGCTGTGAGTCTACCCCGTTTAGACTTTTGAGATTTTCCAGTATGGCTTCGGCTGAAGAACGAAATGAGAGGAGAGGGGATTGACGTAACCACTTACCATCCCCATATTTCTCTGATGGACAGATGAAAGCTTTTTAAGATGATAAGGCTCAGCGTGAGCTTTGTAGTGTCGAGGACCTACCAACAGCGAAGGAGTTGACTGTAATGTTGTGCGATCCGAGTTCAAATGCTAAAGCCACGGGGGGGGGTGAGTGCATAACATTCATGAATCGCCACGGATGATCATACCCGCACTTTGTGTCAATCCACGAACAGCAAACAAGGCCGCTGAGTATGCACCTAGGTGCGGAAGAAGGACTATGTACATCGGGTTAGTCGGAGCTGATGAAAACGTTCCGCGGACCTTGTTGACCAAGAAACGCACTAGCGCTAAGGATTCTTCCGCCTCGTCCTTGTCTGATCATGTGCTGGACCGTATACTTGTAGAGGAGGAAGTACGACCGAGTGATGGCGGTAAACATGTCATCCCAATCGGCGACGGTCACTGTGGGTGGATAATGAGACTATACTAGAGAAGCCTACCGAGCCGAGATCCATACCGTCAACTAAGGGGCCAATAGAAGTGGCGAACGAGCTAGCAATGACCAACTACATAATCCTGAGTTTCCGCGTGAAGAAACAGGTGTCGACACGTACGACATCTAGTCCACCGAAATCCGTGACGACATCGGCCAACAGTTTGATGATGTCCGCTTCCTTAGTGATATCGGAGGCGTAAGAGCGACACTGAACGCCCTTCACAGCCACTGAGCGCGCGAGATCGTCGAGTTTGTCTTGACGTGAAGCAATATCGCAGATGGCAATGTTAAATCCGTCCGCCGCTAGGCGAAGGGCAGTGGCGGCGCCGTTGTCTGTTGTTACAGAGTTAACAATCAGTGCTGCTCTTTGGGACATGAGAGTAAACTGCGGGGGCGACAGGCCAGACAAGAGGCTTTTAAGAGGGACAGGCAGCAAATCCGATGACAATGTCACTGCATGTCAGTTGACGAGCAAGGTCATTTCATTGGAGAGTGAGCGGCGAAGAGGACCAATTATACGACGGCTGGATTGTTCGCGAAGGTCTTGCATGAGAATAGATGGAGGATAACGAACGCCGAGGATGCCGCTCATCAAATGACCTGAAGTAGTTGCAACTCAGTGGCACGAAGGGCGCGGGAGGAAAATCATCATAAAGATGTAGTAACGCCGTTTCAGCGACTTCGTAATCCTCGTCTTCAAATATGGCGGCGAGAGTGAGGTGGTCGGAAGTCGAGGACAATGGACATCAGGATTTGCCACGTGTCGAGGGCGTGTTCATGCTTTCCCACGCACGGACGCATACAACATCAGGTCCTGATGAGCCAGGCGACAGTTGGGAGGTCTGCGCGATTCAGATAACATTCACATTTCAGACATCAAAGTTTGGTTAGGTTACACAGGCGATCATTCAACGTCGAGTTGGATCTTGACCGGCGGACGGACAGAAAACCCTCTCGCTTTCCAAGCATCCTCAACTCTAACCAAGCTATCCACCGCGTCTAATATCATATTCTCCCACGGTGTCCATGCTCCCCTCTCGAAACCTACAACATCTTCCAATGCTTCATTTCCGACCCCAGGGCGATCCGTTTCTGCACTGGACACCTTCTCAAGGGCAAGAAGTCTATCCTTTAGCGCCGGCCGTTCTTTTTCAATCAACGCAATAGCCTTGGGCCAACTGAAGGAGTAGGGCGAGATGACAGGGTATCGCTTGCGTCCCATCTCAGAGGACAGTCGGGACGTGAGAGCGAGGACGTGAGCGCGCGCCACATCACGGACATCGACATAAGAGTCCGCAGGTTGTTCATACTCCGTATCCTTATTGATAAGTCCGTAGACGTACTGGTTGGAGCTGAAAGCGCGGGTGTATGGTTCGGTTACGATGTGTTCAAAGCCAGGGGCGAGAGGGCCATATACCCATGAGGGTCCAACTGTTCAAACAGCTGAGAAAGAACTGAGCACAGGAAGACGACTGCTTACGCGACGTGATGTCCATATCTGGGTGGGCATCTTGGAACTCGACCACAGCCTTGTCAGCCCATGTCTTCTCGGCGGCGTAAGCACCCCACGGCCCGAACGAAATGGCTTGTTCTTTAGTAATGGGATTGAAATCTGGAAACATACAATTAGTTGCTTAGTCGGCAGCACGGAGGGACCATATAACCGTCGACACCATATGGTCCACCGGGAGGAAACGAGATCGTGGATGTAAGCATGACAGCCTTACGAACGCCCGCATTGTACCCTTCCTCGAGAACATGGAGAGAGCCCTGAACGGCCGTCTGTTCGATGTTCAGACCTCAAGAATTGTAATCGTGGAGCAAAGAGCTGATACCCTGATACAAGTGTCGATATCAGCCCGTCCAACGACTGGGGCTGCAGTGTGTATGATGTACTGAACGTCTTCAACTTGAGATCAGGATATCAAGGAAAAACTAGTAACGGAGCAAAACAGACCTTTCACAATCTGGCTGAGATCTCCAGCAGCAACGTCGGCGACTTCAGCGACTTCGAATCTACTTGTGTCGTAATCAGCGGAAAGCGCCTTTTTCAAGCCTTCAACTTTGCGTCCACGGGCGGTTCTGGGAGGTCGACTTGAGTTCCGCGTCAAAGAGAAGCGAATAAACATACGCGCGCACAAAGTATCCTTGATCCAGCAGCTGGATGACGATGTGGTGGGCAATGAAACCAGAGCCGCCAGTGACCTGCAGTTGACTTTGAAGGCGAGAATTTCACAAATTGAATTTGACATACAAGGACACGTTTTCCAATGGTGGGGGAAGAAGACATGACAGTCAAGAAATACAAAGAAAGGTTGCATGCTGCGCCTGCTTTATAGTTCCCCAAATAGCACTGATGAGCTGATCCCCAGTGAAAAGGCCATCGATCGATCAGCTCCAGGCTGACTTCGTTTCATGTCTGCTAGTTATGTAGGGCACTCGCGGGCACGGACTGGTATGTGTGTGAGCTGGCCGTGAGGCCCAGACCGATAACGAACAGTGTACGACCTATGCCCACCGTCAACCCATCGTTGACTGATTTCCGGCGCGGGCTAGTTTGTAGTCATGCGTTTTACATGCGGACGAACTTGTAGGAGTGCAACACGACACTCACTGTTCAGCGCGGCTGACATCCCACGGTAACGACCCCTCTACAGTTATGTTAGTTTCATGTATGATGGTCAGAAGGTGGGATCACATGACAAGGAGTAGTTGGAACTTGTCCTTTGTACAGATTGGAATTTGCAGGCGTCTTCTCGCTGTAGCTGACTAAATTCGGGGTGGACGAGTATTGTGAGACGTGTACTATGAAGCTTTTGATGTCATTTAATTCAATTATGATAATCTTGATCAATAAACCGTGATTGTTTGAGGGACTTGACTGGAACTTGACAAGAAGAAGAAGAATGGCATCCCAGCGATTGTTGGATCAACCGCCAGGTCTTATGGAGGAAGGAACTGGAAGGAAAGAGGAGTCGGCAGTCGCCGGAAGCGCTTGTTACCCTCCGTGACGCGTGACTTACAGCTTGTAAGTGAACATCATGGCGATTCAGGTACGTTTGCCTTTGAACTCTTGAAAGCGTGCTTAATCCGTGTCTAGGACTCGGCCCACTCTCGAATTCCTTTTGAGATTAAATGCCTCATTCTTCAGCACGCTGACATCGAAGACCTGCGACGCGCATCCCTGATATGGCCTGAAATGCTACCTTTCATTCGTCGTCGCACCTTCAACTCAATTGTCATAGGTCATTCTATGAATCATGGCTTTAGTCCTGAAATATTCCAAAGGCATCTCGGAAGCTCCATCCAGAATCTTCATAGTGTTCTCAATCATACACCAGATGTCCACCAGTACATCCATGTTCTTCACCTGCAAGAGCCCAAGAGTACCACCGGGAATCCGCCTCCGTTTCCCATCTCACGGATTTCAATACTTCCCGAGTTCTTCGGGCATATCTCCGAGATGCACAACCTCGAAGAACTAGTTTTGGAGAGAATCAATTTCTGGATGTTGCCAGATGCCAAAGCCCTTACCCGCGCGCTCAGACGTGCCTCGTTTCGACTACACACTCTGCGCCTCATCTCTTGCCTCATGCCACTCGATATCCTCATGTCCATTCTTCACGCCGTTGTTGACGTCGAAATACTGGAATTAGGCCCCTTGCGATTCGGACAGTTTGCCGTCAATGGTGGGATAAACTATGAGTATCACGAGGACCCTCCCCTCGTAGACTTTGATGACGCGCATGTGTGGAAAGAGCAGCGGAAACCTCCGGAAACAGAATTTTTCTGCGCTGACTCGTTCCAGATGCACATCACAAGCGACAGTGACCACCGCTTTGTGGATATTCTGTCCAGCGAAGGGTACTCTCCGTTATGCGACATTCGGGTCCTCCAGATCACCAAGATGAGCGGTAGCCAAAATCTCTTACGGAGATTGAATAAGCTACTCACTCGTATGAGCCAGTATCTTGAGGAATTAATCATCCATTCAGCGGAAGGGTGTATGTTCTGTTACACTCTTCGTGAACGTTTTTAACGAGTGCTATAGACATCTCAACTCGTATTTCGTTTACTGGGGACAATTCCATCCAACTCAAACACATCTCAACTTTCAGATTCTGGATGGTGGCCAAATCTTCGTATGAACGCAATCCATTTCAACATCCGCTGAGAGTGGAGCCCGACCCATCCGTGCTTGACCTGTATACAACAACTCTCGTGAGGATCTCGGATGACTCCAGACTCAGACACCTCGAGTTGAACCTGGTCATACACCTTCTCACCGTCGAGCAGATGCCATCCGTACCCCGGGCTGTCTGGCTTGCTTTGGATGATGTACTCACCACAGACACACTGAAGGAAATATTAGAAAGTGTGGTGTTGAACATCTTAGTCATGCCGAGCCCCATATAGGGAATGAGGTCCATAACCATTGCCCCCGCCTCATATAGAGAACGAGGTCCATAACCGCACAGACATGCAGACATACACATCGACCTCCTTGTACCACCACCACCACCATCATCGCCCCTACCACAAACAGCACACGTCGTATTTCTTCCGTCGAATGTCTGCTTGATGTCCGTTATATGTCTGCTTGATGCCCGTTATATGTCTGCTTGATGTCTGTTATACGCGGAGCTGGCTCTGACAGGGAGAGGTGTACATCGCCCGGAGAATGCTCCATTTCTTCTCGTGAGATGGGTACCAATTTAAATCTCAGCCTTCTGACCATGCAGGCCGACGTTTACTGCTCTCGCGCATCTTTCCATTCATTATTGCTCCTACTATTGTCTCCGGCATCGTGGCGTTATCTGAAATTCCTCGTCCCAGTGAACCACCTCAATTATCTTTCGTGATGGATCGTTTGCTGATGATTTTACTTCAGATGCCACACATCCATCCGCAGCTATAGCTCTCTCTCTCTCTCTCTCTTATGGCAAGAACAAACGGCTGGGTCTCCACATCCTCACTGAAACTCCGCATATCAATATCTCATGGGACATCTGCATAAACCCGACCCGCCCTGGCTTTGAAGCCGGCAGAGGGTGAATACCTAGACCACGTAACTCGGTCTCGCCTTCACAGGATAGAAATGAAACTCTCAAGCTTAGCGGGAGGACACAATGTTCTCTGGCAGTTCCCGAGTGAAGGAGCACCGAAATGATACTACCGACGCTCTGGCCCTGCTCTGCTGACTTCAAATGCGACTCGATGGGGAAGACGGGCTAATATTTCCTGTCGGAACTTCCGCGATGATTGGAGATTGACCTACGAGTCTTTTCTGTATTCAAGAAGATGAAGCGATGCTTACTCCGATAGGCCCTTGCCGAGGTGCCTATCATAGCGAACACTGGATCAAGAAATTTAAAGAACGCGGGAAGGCTGGCCTTGAGCCGGCCATGCATGTCTCCTGGACCGCTTATACGCTAACAATGAGACCCCAAGATCTCTTTCGCATGGACCCTGGGGGCCCTCCAGAAGCGTATAAAGCAAGAAGTCTTGCGGATTCGTGCCTACCATACCCTACTCACATCAAAAGATATCGCCCCCTTCGTCCACCATGCCTTCTTCCCAGACCGGAAACGAAAGTTTGTGCTCGATGTCTTCCTCACCCGCCCTCTGCTCATTGACCGCCGCGTGTCCAGGAGCCGCCAGATATCCGCCGCTCACTCACGACTATATGGGTCCTACCCAAACGCAAAGTCATAGTGAGTGCGCATGCAGTAGACTCATGTGAGAAGAACACTGACTAGTCGAAATACCGCACAGATCACATCGAGCTAGGACACGCGCCACATCGCAGGAGCACCCTTTTGGCGTACCCGCAGATCGAGCCATACTGTCCGTCATTTCAATCCTATGATAAATTAATCAGCGACTGAGTGTTATTAAAAAAGATGAAGCTCAAAGACTCACATACGCCCCGAGGCCCAATTTTGGTCTTCCGGAGCAGGTCAGGGATTACAACGCATACACCGGACACGCGCCCCAGAGACCGGTGCCCCTGCTCAGAGGTCATTATTTGGCGCAACCAGCCACCAACGACTTTCATGCCGCCCACGCCATATACCCGCCATTGAGATCGGGTGGTAACTTGGTGCAGCAAGGATCGGCGGATACTAGTAGGTCGCTCGAACGCGTCTTTGGATGTGCTAACCAGTTTTATTGTAGTGCGCCCTGCTCAGCCATCATGGATCGGGATCGCGAATGGTGGCGTCGATTTGAGCCAACCCCTCCCATCGATGGGGAATATCATCAACAATAGGGATATCATCGTCCAGTTCCCGGATGGTGACATCAAGGACGTCAAGACCCACGGCGATGTCGTTACCCTCCACATGGCGGCAAAGGCAGTCCAGAAGTGGTACAACCGGAACCGTGCTCGCTCCGGTAGTCTGTTGAAAGGGTTCCGCATCGTGAATGGTGTCTACGTTGCTCAGATCGTCTGAACGTAGACGTCGTCAGCATACTCCATCTAACCGCCCAAATTGCAACGCACCTTCGACCATTATTCCTGTTGTGCATCTTCTCTTTGTAATTTTGCCACCCGTCACCTCCTCCCATGCACGCCGATTCGTTGGCATCGCCACCCTCTTATCTTCATCAGCACCTCTGGCCCAAGAGGCGGAGATGTTACGGACCAACGTGCTCTATCCAAACACCCTGATTTCCCTACATTTCTCCTCATTCAGTTGGGTCTTGAAAACTTAGGTTGTAGCGACAATGTCTGTAAAACATATTCAAGAATCAATTCCAGTCAGTGTAATTAGTCCATACCTCATTCACGAGCGCCGTCGATTTGGCCAGCGGTATAAGAGCAGTGCATTGGCACAGGGTGATGCTGAGAGTAGGAGACAAAGGTGCTGTGACGTTCCCACGACAACCAAATACGAGGTTCGACTCAAGTGGATGCGTTTGCAAGGAGGACCCAACTAGACTCGAGAGGCGCCACGCTGACCAGGGCTAAGTTCGTGTTGAATGAGCACTAAAAGCAATCTATTCACGCTCTCGTCGGGTCGAAGAGAACAGGATAGGCATGAAAGTACACAGTCCAGCCGCGACACACAACCCTAACGCTGCTTGTAGCACAATACCCTAACAATCTATGACTGGAAACACGGTCAAGTCAACGGTTGGAGGAAACGAGGACAAAGATGACGCTCACCGATGTCTGAAGCGAAAGCGCGAGCGCAGCGATTGCTTCGATGTCGTTTCTAACCTTGTAAGGCTGGATCAAAGAAAAAGAATGAAATGCAGGATGCGGGACCATCATCCAGCAAGGCGCTTGTCAGTGAACGCGACAATACGTTCTGCAAGATCGATTGTGATACCGATATCCCAAACACGGATCCTAAAGAACGCATAAGAAAAATCAAGGTCGTCGTCATCGCTTGGTCGTGTACTGTCAGTGAATCCGGACAGCTGAACAGAAACATTTCTGCACCGAAAACATAGACGTACTCGGCCTAGGACGTCGCCACCCACGAGATGTTCCAAACATTCCGCGTGGGCTTCCGACGAATTAGAATTGTCGGACAAAAGTCAAAGACACCATAAACGCACTCAGCCTCCCACTCATATCAATGAGCGACGCAGGGAAGAGTATCCCCATGCCTAAATTCGTCTAACAGACGTGAGCGATATACCACACCTCCGGGCGATTTAACGCGTCCTCAAACTGGAGACCCAGAACCAAGCCCGTCCTGAGCATCAGAACGAACTAGCCGATGACTGCGAACGGTTGTGTCAAGTGAGGCCCAAAGAGATTGATTCCAATGTCGATGAAATTTCAGTTCCTGACATGTTCGTCGCGTCAATATGTAATTCGGCAGATGGAATTCGAATGCGGAAGCACGATGATGTAGCAATAGTCTATGTCAGGATGATTGGATTCGAGTCAGGAGATGCCACGAGCAAGGGAGTATGCTCTGCCGCGGTCATCGCAACGGGATGCGCCGCCCAGAAAATGCCTTTTGAGGAGACTTTTCATCGCACCAAGTAAGTAAGCCATTTGTTACTCCTGACTGTGCGTTCGGAAGCCAATGCTGGGCTCCGAGCTCCGACCTGTGTGGTTTCCTTTAGTTTCCATTGATTTCCTCGTGTGTTTGCCCGGCTCTAAGAAAAGTACCCCTCTGACTAGGACAGCATCGTGGAGAAGAGAAAGTTCTACATAGAGGCCTTGCAACGCGCGAATTGTGTCAACGACCTGATGGTTGGAAGCAAGACAGACAAACTGGAGGCCTAAATTGAGTATTACGCCCAACTCCTGCCACCATTGAGCGCAATGACCTGCCCGTCCATATACGCGCCAGCCTAGGACTATCACAAGGGAAGAAAACCAGTAGGATGTGTATTCTGGAGATCCTGATCCAGCTCACGCCAGATTCCTCCAAAAAAAGTGTTGTACAAACGATTGACAAGAGCTGAGCCCCAACCGCTAGGTCAAACTCGCTTGCCTGTATAAGCCAACAATGGAGTACTTATCCCAATTATCCTTTCCCGCACAGAGGTCAAAGCCCACAAAAAAACTAGTCAACACCCTTAACACTAGCAAGGTAGCCGGTTAGCCACAGAGCCACATGAACTGTTCAATAGAAGTATCGAGGTGCTGCAAAGAAGACTAGCAAAATGCAGATTGAAAAAATGGGGGGAGGAGCAGCTTAAAATGAAGTTAAGTACAGTACCCTGGCAAAAAATATTTGAGGTCAAAGACTGGATTTGCCAAGGAGGATTCAAATGATGCCAGCAGTGCCAAACTTGACTTGAGAAGTACGGGAGGATGAAAGTAACGCACAATCAAACGAGTGCTGTGATATCAATCATCCGGGAGTCATGAAAGTCTTACATGGCACATAACGCCACACCGTGACGAAGCACAATTGAACGGTGACCATCTTCGTGAGCCGGGAGATACCACTGCGCCACATTGACCAAGGTTCAGTGCTCCACAGTGGCGTGGGTATTGAATGCAATCTATTAACGCTCCCGTCGGGTCCAAGAGAAGAGGATAGATATAAAGGTACATAGTCCAGCCGCAGCACAGAACCCGAACGCTGCTTGTAGCGCGATGCCGTAACACTCGATAACTAGAGGCACTTAGCTACACAGAAATGAGGACTTGAGATTACACGCACCGATTGTCTGAAGCGAAGGCGCGAGCCCGGCGATTGCTTCGATGTCGTTTCTAACCTTGTCTATGACCTATTAAATCTGGGTCAGAATGAAGAATAACCGGATGTGGCACGCCTACGTCAAAACTATCCTTCGGCAAAGTGTCTTTCAGAGAACGCGATAAAACATTCTGCAAGATTGACTGCGAAACCGATATCCCGAACACGGATCCCAAAGAACGCGTAAGAAAGATCAAAGACGTCGTGATCGCTTGGTCGTGAGCTTGTGACGAGTTAGAGTTGTCGGAGAAAGACAACGACAACATAAATGTACTCGGCCTCCCACTCATATCAACCAGCGACGCAGGGAACAGGATTCCCATGCAACAGACGTGCGATGATCACACCTCCGGGCGATTTAACGCGTGTTCAAACTGCATACCCAGGTCCAAGCCCCTTCCAACCATCAGAACGAACGCGCCGACGACAGCCAACGGTTGTGTGACTTGTGTCAAATGCGGGCCAACGACATTGATAATGACTCCAGTGCCGATGGAACCTATCAGCGCGCTGAGCGTTGGGTATATTAAGTGCGCACTGGCTTGCATGGCCGAGTTCCGCAGTTTCGCTTGGAAGAAGGTCGGAAGGAGGTAGAACGTCTAAAAACATGGAAGTCACGACATGAGCAGGTTTAGCGAGAGGAGGTATGAAACCTCCTGAGCAAACAGCAGCCGCGCGGAAAAGTTAGCGCCTAGGTGGGCGAGCATTTCTCTGCCGTGAAAGAGACTCAAAGGAAGTACTGGAAGAGAGAACGACTTTTCGTGCCAGATGGACAACGCGAGTAATAATGCCGCGGCGCTGAAAAATGTTGCGATGAGAGGGTGAGACCATGGGATGACGTTCCCGCCTAGGTTGACTCCGAGCAGGACGGAAGTGATGCAGGACATCTGCATGTTTTCATGAGACACATTTGGGAGTTAGTCGAGATGATGTACCAATAGGATGCTACCTAGGACATCAATGCCCCGCAGCTTGAGGTCGCTCTTCTTCTGAATCCCGAGCTTGACCAATTTGGTACGCGCTTTATGAGGTATACCATCAAGGAGATTACACAGATAGGTATTTGTAGAAAGAAGGCGTAACGCCATCCTAACGTTTCTGCGATGGTCCCGCCAACGGATGGGCCGAGGGCTCCTCCGAGCTGTCAACAGTTCTGAGTACAGCCTCGTTGAACAAAGGGAATAAATGCATACACCGTACGAGCTATTGGTCATCGCCTGGTACAATCCTTTACTCTTCATGGGAATGAAATTGTCCGCGATTATTTGCGAGACGGTCCGCCGAGACCGTAATCAGTCCGCCGACTGGAAGACACGGTCAGTTTTCCTAGATGCGAGAAGAACGGTACGCATACCTCCAAGCCCACAGAATGCCCTAGCCATAACGAGCTGTAGTAGATTCTGACGGAACCCACAACCCAAACATCCTACTGAGAATATTCCCAATTCGTCCAAAGATAGAGCTGAATCGCCCGGAGAGTGGCTGGACGATGAGGTAGGACATCGCCACCCACGCGATGTTCTGTCCAGTGTCAAATGACGAGCCGATGGGGTTCTGCACAGAGGCGGCGATGGTGTTTTCAAAGTTACTGAGAAAGATATTGAAAAAGGGCGCTAAGAGATGTTGTTCAGTTTTCAGGCGATTTGAATAGCAATTGAAATGCACGAACGAGGGAGAATCCAGCAGTAGTCGAGCCATGTTAAAACAGGCTCGCGTCAGGCCCTGAGGGAAGCAAGGGAGTATGCTCTGTGGCGGCCATCGTAAACGCCGACGAGACGAGGTTCCAAAGGGCAAATTCATTGAAAGAATAAGCAATTTGTCACGCCTGACTGTGCGTACGGAAGCCTATGCTGCGCTCCGAGCTGCGACATGTGACCGTGAAAAGAGATATGGCGCGATTCTTACTTAGTGCCTGAAGATAGGCTTTTCCGATTCCCTTGGATGATCGTTAAAGGCAGCTGGGGACAGTACCCTCGGTACCGTACAGTTTTGTGGAGGAAGAAGAAGTTCCGGGGTCTCGAAGCGTGAATTGGCGCCAGCGACATGGCAGAATAAGACAGACAAGGAAGCCATGTGAACTGAATCCTCATTAAGAATACCGCCCCTATTTACGCCCAACTCCTACCACAATGACCTACACCCAGATTATTGTGCTTTGCAATATGGCTCCTGAATTTCTGCTGTCGGACCTCTCCAGCGTGGAAGGATTGTCCGTAATCGTGACTGGAGGGGGAACAGGGCTCGGTCTTCATATGGCCAAGGCTTTTGCGAATAATGGAGCCAAAGGTGAGGGTAGCGAAAGCCATATCTGAAGATGTTGACGAAAAATAGTAGTGCTCATTGGACGCAGACCAGAGGCACTGGACAAGGCGGTAAAGGAAATCAGGGCAACGCGTATTGGGGCGATACATGCGTAAGTTTGTGTGATAAAGACAGAACAAATATGCTCACCTCGTATAGCTTCTCTGCAGACTTGACAGAGAGGGAGTCGATTAAACAATTATGCAGCGCTAGGCGAGGATCCTTGTCTTGATGTCCTCATCAATAACACTGGCACCGTCGAACCAGATCCGCCATCGAACCACAAGTTATGGCTGCATCCCGGCACTCGACATGGTACGACACATTCACCACCAACGTCGAGGCACCCTACACGCTTTCCGTTGGCCTCGTCCACCTGCTCGCCGCGTCGCCCATCGGCGGCAGAATTATCAACATCTCATCCATAGGCGCCCGGATGTCTGATGTACACCAGCCAGCCTATCAGGTCTCCAAAGCGGCTCTAGACCACCTCACCCGCCTCCTCGCCAGTAGATTCCGCGAATACGGCTTACGCGTTACCGCCATTGCGCCTGGTTACTTTGTCTCCACGATGAACGACCCGAATGATCCCAAATCTATGATTTCGCGTGCGAAAGAACTGGACTGCGAATCCTAATGGAGAGGCGGTTGCTATCAACCTCAGAACATTCGATCCCATCACGAAGACGTGTGTCCGCTCTCCAGATTTACGCGTCTATTTGTTGACAGTTTTACTTAAGAGTCCTCTGGATCCTGCCCGTGAACGCACAATTCACGGTTGAGCCTCAGCCCATGTTCGACATTACCCCTTAACACGCTCTTCACTTGTCAAATACCACTCTCGCATTATTACGTCCAACCGGAGACCTCGTCACTACAACGGTCAACTATACCATCACACCTCCCGTGTCCCACCATAGGTCCGCTACGCGTACTCAAGCCGTTCCCTGCTTTCGGCAAAGTTGAAATCTGCCTCTGGAGTTCTGGCGCTTGTCACGAACGCATATGATGAGGAAGACCTAGAGAATATCCCAGAGCAAGACGAGAGGATGTAGAGGCGGGACAAGGGTGGACGGGTGGGTGGGTGTATGAGGACGTGGCCGCAGCATTGAGATACGTGGACGAGGAGGAAGCAGCCTAGGTTGTTTTTGATCGATTTGGAAGTGACGGGCAAGGAGGAGTGGGCGTTGAAGAGCGATTTTTCGAGGACATCGCTGAAAGATACAGGTATTGTGAGTGTTTTTGCTCTTTGACGTTTCCTTGTCTGATGAATATTAGGTTCCGACGGATGTCAAGCCATCTTCTGGTTATGGCTGTTGTGGCTAAAGATCCGCCTGTTCGTAAGGCGTTACGCGTACTAACGGTGGTGACATTTTTAGCATTGCCTGCTTATGCTCAATGTCTGTTACAGATTTACCTTTGTACCTATGGAACTACGCCACCTGTCTTGATTTCTTCTGGGAACGGAGGCGAATCAAACTCACCAGTCTTCAATGGGTACAAAGTCGCATGGCTTGAGCAAGCGAAAGATGGGGATGTCGCGACCCAGAGACATGTCTGGATTTAGACTGGATATTCAGACTTTGTATTTAACCCACATCAATTGGAGGTGAATTGCATTTTGGTACTCAGCTCACATCTGACATTCTTCTTTGATAGTTCTCTTTGAGCGGCGAAGCACTTTTTCTTCTGACGGAGCATCACAATGAGACGAGTTTGTTTCACATTTGGACACCGGCCAAAGTCAGGACCGGTTCATGCCACGCTTATACCGCTGAATGGGACTATCCGCGATACGGTCCATGTCGGGATCACTATGGAAACAGGGAGTGGACAGCTTGTTGCCGAACATGCCGCTGTCAAGTAGCCCTGGGGACCCCGTAGACCAGCATCTGACTTAAGTTGGCTTAAGTCCTAGGCCTAGAATGTGTAGAGGAAGGGTCAGACACTTATGTTCGACAGGCAGAAAGTAGTGTGGCACAAAATAAACTCTATTGGGAAACAAGGTGTATATAGGAGGATAATCTAACAACACTGAGGTAGTTCTGAAATGTCGAAGAGAGTAAGGTAAGACTACTAGTCCGTCAGGAAGATGCAACAAAGGCAGACCCGGCACCAAAGAGAGACGGAGGGTGTTCATCGGCGTCTCGGTTGCCATCGTGCTCAAGATCGAGATTATAGTTGATGTTGGCGTCGCGGCTGAGTGGCGCCGATTCGCTTCCCAGCCGTTCTTGGATGGTGTCTCGACGTCGGCGCGATGTCGGCGCTTGGTGGGATGTCGTGGAGTGGGATCACGTCGTGGCCGGGTCCTTGGTCTTCGGTTCCTGTGCTAACAGTCGCTTGTAGACGTCGCCGTTCCACTGGAGGTTGCGATGTCGGTCCTCGTTCTGTAAAGGTAACTGTGGGTCTTCTTGGAATTGACTGGCTTGGAACTTACCTGTTCCTTGAAGGACTCAATCTTGGTTGAGACAGATACTAAGTACACCGTTGTGAGCAGCATTAAATCGATAGCCGACGCACCTTCTGTGCTCAGAGAAGTTGGACTGGCGAATGAGAGAGGTAAGCCCGTTGTCTGCATTCGATCTGGTTCGAGACTTACCGATGATTGCCATGAATTGTCGCGTTTATTTTCGGTGAGAGTGGCGGGCGCGGTTTTGCATGCGATGGGCAGTAGTCGACGAGGTCGTAAACTAGAAGAAGAAGAAGAATGATGATGGTAAACGATGAGCCACAAGGTGACGTGACCGTGACATAGCCTTCGCTTTTCCCCATCATCAGCCTCCTCCGTCAAGTGGAAGTCGCGTCCAGTATACCACTCTTCGTACCCATAGAGCTGTCTGATATCGCTTAACTTTGAATGGATTCAATTTCATCAATATTTCGCGTTGTTTTGCACCGAGACGCGTCACCTTCACCGCTTCCCCGCTTTGATATTTGAAGCTTGCAGTGATTAGCATAAGGCGCGCTGTTGCACTCGGAAGAAATAACTTCAGTGAGCATAATATTTGAATGCTGTGCGGCTGTTTCCAGGGCCTAAGTTCGAGAACTCTCGTCGGGATCCCGACTCGCCGGATAATAGGTATGTTTAGTACCTCAATTTTCTTGTCTCAGCTCAAACACGTCACCTCCAGGGACTAGCAGTATAAAAGTCGACGCCTCAGCGTTGATTCCTCGCCCCAAACCACTCTGTCCACTCTTTCTTGCCCTCATACTCCCTCCTTTGCCTTTTCGTCATGCCGCCCACCCCGTCCAAATCACAACGTCCTTCCTCGTCACAGCCCAGCCCAGAAATCCACATATCTATTACGGGCCATGATGCCAGTGCACCCGCCATTTGCGAGAATCCGGGGACTTGCCGCGGGCAAAGGAAGTATCCTCCTGGTACGAAACTCACTTGGCGAAATGTCAAAGGGGGCGACGCGATTCGTCTTTGTTCTGACTGTATTCGCTACTATGATGGGAAACCTTCGACGGTGGTGCGAGGTCAGTCATGTTTTTCATTTGGTTCTTTTACCATTGTCTGATCTACACTTTGTAGAGGCTGAACGGTACCATCCTTATGCTCCCGCCGACCGTCAGCACTCATACCGCGACGCCGACGTCGACCTCATTCGAAAGAATAACAACAAGGCTCACAAACCTAACCATGGCATTCCCGTCGTCGCCATGTCGGCCTCCACACAGTCCTCATCCTCGGAGTCGTACACTCCTTCGCTGGTGCCGAGCATACTTATTTCTGGCCAACGTCGTCCCCCTCCTGGCTATTTGCAAGGCTCTGTGGCTGGTTACATTCGCGGTCGTCACGCTTCAGCGCCAATCATCAATCATAGTGGTCCCTCCCTCATTTCCCATGCCCCCCATGCAGCCAGCGCCGTTGGCCTGGACGATCTTTCCCACCATCTCACTAAACTCGTCTCAAACGCCCCACAGGGATATTCCGAGGCACATGCATCATACGCCGTTCTTGCGGAGGTCGCCCAAAGGCATGCACATCATGCATTTCGAGGCGTGACTGGGAAGGTCAAGGTTACACTTTCCTATCATGATACGAAACTTAAGGCTGTCGGGGTAAGTTCATTTTGTGACCTGTTGCATACTCTGCTGACTTTTCTTTAGAGCTGTTACACAACGATTTCCGACGTTTACGTTCATATAGATGGACGCCTTCTCAAACTCCTCGCTCTTGCCGCCATACGACCTGACTATTACTCGTACTTGGATGCCGAGCTGAACCACTACACTGGCGAACTCTTCCCACTGAATGAAGAGGATGTGGACCTCTATGACCGAGCCGGTGTCCGAATCACTGACTCTACGGTGAATCCTATCGCCGACTACTTCTACAAGGCCGATCCCTCGAAAAAGGCCTTTCCTGGAAGTCTCGGACAGTTCATCAATCCAAAGAACCCCTACAACCTCTTTCTCGTCTTCAAGCGCGACAAGTACAAGGAGTTCACGACCTGGTTCAATACCATCCAGGCTCTCAACATTCATTCGGAGGAACGAGCAGAGTACGACGCCCAATTTGATGGGAAACCTCCGGTGTCTTTCAGCGCTGTTAACCAGGCAATGGTGAATTCTTCTCTTGATTTTATTATACTTGCTCACTGAATACACATCCTAGAAAGGTCACAAGGGTAAATCGAAGAAGCCGGCAGGTTCCCGCGCTCAGCCTCAGCGCCGCCAACAGCGCGTCTCCAAGTCAGTCTCGCACGACGAAGACGCCGAGGATAGCAATCCGCCGCCACCCACAATTGATTTAACAACGATGGACGTCAAACACGAAGCCTCCGAAGTGGAATCTGAGGCTTCTTTGGTGAGATCTTTCCTTGTAAGTGTTTTACATAGCTGACATTTCATTTAGCACCCAGAGTCTCACCCGGCCCACGCTCCGACACCTCCTGGCTCGAAGTCCGATGACGAAGATGACGATTGTGTGATCATTCCACGGCCCATTGACCACAACATGCTGAGTGACGCGCTCCGTGGTCAGATTTCTCCCTCCCGCGAGGATGTTCGGAAAGGTAAGCATGTCTTGTCCCATACTTGTGTTCAAGACTCAAGACGATTACCAGTCTTCCAAAATCTGGACAAGCAAGCCGCTCAGGAATACCAACTTTTCAGTGTCGTCGTCTATTTCCTCCCTCAAGATCGCAGTCTCGACGATTTGATGAAGATGTCCAATCCGCCTCGATTTGAGGATATCTTTCGCAACAAGCGTGTCGCAGCTCAGCTGTGTCTTGACACCAATCCCAAGCACGTCGCAAAGGGTGCGTTCAAGATGGCCTACATGGGAAAGGCCAATATCGACCTTTTGCTCCAATCCAAGACTGACGAGCTCATGCGCGATGTCTGTGCCAAGCAGACGTACTATCGCGTTGAACGCGTTATCAATCGTGAGTACTATAACGCTTATCATACTTATTACTCTCTTCTTATACATTTACAGAGGTCAAGAAGTCAGTTCTTGTTGCACACGTCAGCTCCAAGCAGCTGAAAGATCTCATGATGGAAGCGCGATGCACGCTCTGGGCGTCGGCTCTCCTCAAGCTCGTGTACGACTTTATCGACACCTTCCGCAAGAATACCAATCTGCCAATCGATGTTCCATCGCTTCGGTTTGTTCCTACGGCGCTCGCGCTTGGTCAGAAACCCTTCAATCGAGAGTGCACCTCAGACGAAATGGATCGCTTGCCGGTGTTTATGCTGGAGAATAAGATCGTCGGGCCCTGGGTGAAATACATGCACAATGGCTCAGCGAAGGTCCCGGATTATCTTGCCAAGGATCAGGAACTACTCATCGCCCACTTTCTGTCCTTCTCGCAGCATGTCCAGTATTGGCGGACTGGGCGCAAGGCCTTCGTGTCCGATTATCAAGGTCAGTATTTGTCATCCTATCGCTTCAGTGTTACTTATCCCTCGTACAGGCAATGGCCATTTCTTGACGGATCCTCAAATCATCACTCATCCGGATCTGGGTCCTATTTTCGCAGCGGGAAATGTTCGCAAGGCTTTCGAGAAGTTTATGGATGAGCATGAGTGTAATTTCTTCTGCGAGTTTTTCAAAGTACCCCGTGAGTTCTAGTTTACAGTTCCTACCTATCCTTCTATGTTATAGCTTGTATAATTCTCTGCGGTACATGTAGAGACGAATAGAATTGTCGTTAAGCCTTGTTATGCTGTGGGAACTCTACTCGACCTTAGATATATCTTGACTTGATACCGTCACCTACGTGCCACGTACCCGCTGCAGCAGGTTAACCGATGTGAATGAAGGAGTCATTGGATGATGTCTATAGAAGATGGAAAGACTCACAACCTGTGTCGTCTAGTTATCATGTAAGTGTTTGATTGTCTTCAAGTGTATTCATTGCCTAGCCTCAGCTAGGTAAATCAGCGAACGGGAAGGGTGGCGGTCACTCGACATGTCCGGGCACAGTGGGGGTGGCGCGTCATCTGCATGCCCAGCGTCCTGCTCTGGTGCTGCAGCTCCATCACACGTTCAAGATGTATGTTCCGTCGCGACGTGAATCTCGGAAGGTGTTGGCTATAGAAGATTCGTGACGACTATAGTCCAAAATAAGTAGGTAACCTCGTAGCGTAGCGTACTTGGGCGCAGAACATGTCCGAGATGATCAGGGATTCGTCCCAAATTGTGCTAAACATGTTCGTAGGACGTGTGTCCATGTCTGTAGGTAAGATTAAAACATAGGAAAATTCAGATGCCTATTATATTGGGATACAGCGGAGGCAGTAATCGTACTCTAGTATAGCTGCTGTTGCGTCATCAGTTCATCTGCGTGAGGGGTATGGGCCTCTGATACTGATACGCCGTGATGAAGCGAAGTTAGTTGGCTATGTAGTCGACTATACAGTGTGAAATCTACCTATTCTTCATCTGTCAAGTCGATATATCCTCTATACTGCTCCGCATCCCCAAACGCTGCAATAATCTCCTCGTCATCATCCCGGGGTGCCAATATCTGTGCAACCTCCATCTCCTCATCATCTGCATTCGTACCAACAAGAGGATCCCAGTCACGGTAAGGTCGCTGGCCAGGCAGCAGCTCAACCACCTTTTCGAATGCAACATCCTCCTGATGCTGCAAAGAATCAATGATAGGATCCACGTTCTGGGGATCAAAACATGCTACGAGCTTCGAGTAAATGGTCCAGAATGTATGAATTGAAATGTCGGGAGAACCCATTTCGGAGTAGTACTGCGAGATCTGCTGCTCGAAGAGAGGAGGAACGAGTTGGAAGACGGGATCACTCCTTGGGCACCATTTCGCCTCAACCTCATCAAAGAGGGAGTCCGGAACTGGAACAGTAAAGTCCTTAAACCCGTAGCGTCCTGGTTTGAAGTGAAGAAGGTCTGGAATCTCCTGGGGAAGGAGCTTGTGTCTCGAGCGTCGCCGTCTACGAGTGTTAAAGCCATCTTTCCATTTATCGAGCTCGGCCTGCAGCCAAGGGATAGCGAGCCACCGGAATACGAGTCTGTAACAGCCATGAGACAAGAAGTACTGATACAGGGTGCTCACAACTTACCGATGAATTGGGTCGGAGTAGTCGTACAAACCACTAGCAACACCAGCTTCAAGATATTCTTCAAAGCCCGGTGTAAAGCCGTGTCGAATGACAGACCATGTTATCTCCGGCTTGATATTCTGCTTGCGATGGCAAGGCTTGTGCTGCAGAGTACCACGTAGTAGAGGATCGAGACATTGGCGAATTTCTGTATGCGCATTGGCGACAACATTGTTTTCGACACCTGGATCACCTTGAGTTTTTAATGGGACACCTTGTAGGATCTTAGGTGTCGTGTTATCATAGATATGTAAGAGAACGAACCTTGTTGAGCTCGCGCGGCTTCGAAGTAATACCCTCCGATGAGCACTGGGTTCCGATTAGTCCACCAGATCTTCAACCAGTGAATTCGCCCAGTAAATGGATCAAGCCCGCAATGGAGGTAGAGGCCAAACCGCTTCCATTTATCGTGCTGATCCATAGACAACACCTCCATCACACCGGTTCCATAGTAGACACGACGCTTGAAACGCTTAGCTGCTCGCGCCTTGACCGCATCTGGTTCGTACTCTCGCATAAAGTCAAGCATGTATTTTCTGTAGATATAAGCCGTTGACATTCAAAGCAAGAGTGAAAATCCAATGTACGCACTCGGTCACCTTCATCGAGTAGTCTTGTCGGAACTGGTACACCATTTGCCGAGCACCCATTGTGGGAAAGAGGTATCGTATCTCTTTGAATATGTTGAGAAAGTCTTCCTCCGAATGTGGCGCCTTGCGAGCAGAGAACAGATTGATGCGTTCACGGCATCGTTTGACACTTTTAGCACTGCATGACAAGTTGAATGTATCAGAGAGGAAAGATCAAAGAACATACGAAAGCCCATATTGTTCCTCTGGGAAGTGATCCAGTACATGGCTTGCGATGTCCTTGTCTGACAGTCCAAGATGCCAGTAGTACCGTACCCATTTCTCAAGTTCTAGTTTTGGAGCTACAACAACGGTCAGATACGAACTCGACACCAGGAATGAAACCTACGTATAGGTTTGTATTGATTAGTCCGAGGAACTCCGTCGTGCTCAGCTGACATAGAGAATGCACCACCGCCGTGCTGGAAGAAGTCGGAAAAGGCAGGTGATCGCGACGGCTCGAGTATGCTATGATGTTATTCCACATTGAAACTGCCTGAAACTAGGCCAATTCAACTACTTATCGACTTCACGGCATTCAAAGGCCAATTCAACTACTTAACGACTTCACGGTATTCAAATTTCGCTACGCGCTCGATAAGTCACGCCACTGACATAGGGTTAGGAGCAGGCTTAACAAAGCCAAACAAGTCAACTTCTTACCTTCAACCACCACCACCTTCTTGCCTTCAAACCATCACTTTCACCTCTCAAAAGACTGTGGACTTTAGTGAGGTACGTTTCTTTCTTTCCTTTGTTTTCTTGTCTCGATGGGCGTGAGACGTTCGCGGTCGCGCCATCCTTGGTGCGCCAGCCTGTCGCGCCCTCAACGCCCACTTCTTCCTGGATGCACTCACGCTGCTCTCCGACGAGCCGACCTTGGCACGCGGTTGTACCGGCGCGTGCATCCATCGGATCTGGGATTTGACGCGCTTTGTCGAGTCTTGGGATCTTTCCTTGACATCCAATGCTAACGATTTTTGCAGATGTCGCATCGAACCCGGTCTGGAGCCGAGTTTTCGCCTTGGACTCTTTCATTGCCTGTGGTCTGCCGCGATGTATCCGCAGCGGCACTGTTGGCGCGCAAATTCGCCGAAATCGATGCCGATGGGGATACCAGTGAAGACGAGGATGTGCATGACGCGTCGGAGGATGACGATGAAGGGGGGCGCGAGAGCATGGTGCCCAGTGGGTTAGATCAGCGTATATCGGGGCCTGCGGTGCGTTAGCTTTCTTGTTGAACAACCTTTGCTTACTTATTTTCCTAGTACTCTTCAACATCAAGGCCTGCAACATTTTGCGCAACTTCGCCGTCTCGCTCCTCCGACCCCACCCCATCTTGCTCTTCTTCCGCCTGTATACCCCCACCCTCGAGGAATACTCCACCCCCCTGCTTGGACTACCCGCCGCTGACCTCTTACACAACCGCGCCGCCATCGCCCGATACACAAAATTCCGGGAAGACGAGCTCAGCGCTCAGACGAAGCCGGAAAAAAGCAGACGCGCAGGATGCCGTGGGGTCTTCCCAAAAGGCTGTGGTACTCAAGCGCGTCCGAGAACGCCCTCCCCCGGTCATCCTTTCCCACTTTCACGCCCTCCCCCGGTCATCCTTTCCCACTTTCACGCCCTCCCCCGGTCATCCTTTCCCACTTTCACGCCCTCACCGATTCCGCCGTCGACTCATCTGGATTCGCTGCCCTTCGTTCGCAACCCTCCCGCGCCCCTCGAAATCGGAAGATTACGACGTATACAGAGCGTGGGTATCGTCATATTCGCTGGCTTACAGTTCTTTCCGAAACTGTTTTAGTATATACATGGTAGATACATTGAACTAACGTAGTCAATACATCACAGTGGTAGGAGTCCAAATGAAGTGTTTTTTTGGTGATGTGTGACCATTTTGACTTTGAAAAAACTTGAGGTTCAATTGAGACGGATACCTAAGACTAAGTGCTCGTGGGTTCAGTTCATTAGATAGTACAGTACTCTTTGATGTCATTACTTGGCAGCTGCTTACTGCCAGGATGCTCCTATGAGGAACCTGACATTGAAAGTAGCATTGCCACTGATTGGTGCAAGGGTTCGAATCCGCCCAAGTACACCGTACTTGCCGCGTTGACATAATTTATGTATCTATTTACATGCAAAAATAATTATTTACCTGTGGTATTCGAGGTCCTGGCTGCCATGATGCCGCAAAAGCACCGGCCATCACGGCAACAAGCTGTCCACTCCCTGTTTCCATAGATCACGCCTTTGGAGCACTCGCACCTCATTTCGCTCAAGTCGTTCTCGGACGCTCCGCCTCGGTTGTATATGACTTCGCATTCGCCGTATAGTGATCCTGATGGAAACCTCGAGGAGATTAGGTACCTATTCAATGTCGCTAGAGACCTCAACGAGTCAGCGGATCACACGAGTTTACCCATACTCGATCCGCTCGGGCATCTCGGTGATCCGATCCGTTTGATCCGTAGACCCGTGGCGGGTCAGATCGCATACGGATCGCGGATCAGGCTCTGGAGGCACGAGTACTCGCGGCGAGTACTCGTGTTGACTCGCTATTATTTATATATGTATTTAACCTTAATTTACAAATTTTTTCAAAGTCAAACGGGCCCTTGCGTCGCCCAAATGAGACGTTCGCATGAATTTCTGGCAAAGTCTCACGATTCGGCAGTTGCCGTGAGGCCGCGTCATCGTCTGATCGATGGCTCGATCTCTCTAATCTCTCTCTTTCACCACCACGACGACCACCTAGTGAGCGACGGCCGTCGCCACTGCCGCTCTGACGACTGTCAGGCGGCCTCAGGGTGCGCATTTGGGCTCTGGCTGCGTGCCACGCTTACTGCTGCTGTCTGCGCGACAAGCAGCAGAGGACGACGACTTTGGATGACGACGCGATGCCGACGACTGCATGGCGAGGACGACAAGGACGACATAGCGGCGATGGAGGATGGGATGAGGATCAGGATGAGAGTGTGGTGATGACGGACCGCGGCGAGGCGCAGTGAAGAAGAGGACGCGTTGCAATAGACGCGATGACGACGACGACCTCAATGACAACGACGGTCACCACCATCACCACTACCACCACCTCTACCACCATCACCACCTCCTCTACCACCATCACCACCTCCTCTACCACCATCACCACCACAACCACCACTACATCACAACCACCACCACCACCACCACCACCACAACTCCACCTCCACCTCCACTGCCCTCAGTCCCGCATCATGCACGGCTGAGCGTCCCCGTGCCATTGCCCGGGGATACTCGTCGTGCATGAATGGGTTTGGGTGGTTGAGATACTCGAGTTTACTCGAGTACTTGATCCGGTCGGTCATCTCGGCGATCCGATCCGTCTGACTCGCGGATCTATAGCGGGTCGGATCGCATGAGGATCACGGATCGACCTCTTCGGGCATGAGTACTCGTGCAATGGATCACGGATCTGACTCGGATTTGAGTCGTTGAGGTCTCTAAATGTCGCAGTCTTGGTTTTTGCTGACTGGTCGCGCGATATAGGTTAACATTTCGCATAGGACCATATCGATCTTTCGGCTGGAGAGTTGTTTTGGGTTGGGCGCCCAACGTTGAAAGTCAGATATGCTTCCCGTGGGAGTCGGACAAAGTTCCTCTGATTGTTCTGCTACATGATGGTTCCCAAGGTTCTTGGAAGTTGGAAGAATGAATGGATGGTGAATTGGAATCCAAATGGTTAGTTTGTGGTGCTCCGACGTACTTGCATTTCCTAATCCCGATCATTCGCGCTAGTGTTCACTTCCTATGGATACGCTGTGTTGCAGGTTAATCCCTGCGGGACTTCAGGCTATGCTGAGGGTATTTCGACTCGGTGGCATGATCAATTAGAGCAACCCTGACCATGCGTCTGCAGGCCACCTCTACGCACTGATGCGAATGAAGTTCGGCGATTCGCAAGCGCCGGACGAGAATATCACGTCGTATGTGTATGACACGAATGGCTCGACGAATACCCTCTGAGTTGCGAGTACGAACGCGTCCATGTGGATTAATCGAACGGCCGTGTGATGTGTCTGTCGTGAGGGGTCAAGTTGAATGTATTCTTGACTGTTGAACTGATGGTTGTCGCGCTTTTGGCTCGTAAGAACACGGGGAAGTTGGAACCACTGAGGTGGCTATTTCACGGCATTAACCGCGTTCTTAACACGGTCATGCCCTCCGTCATCGTGGGAAAGATGACAGCAGGTTCAAAAGAACCACATTCTTTCTACCACCATGCTTCTGTTCAAAACACATTCACGCTGTAAAGACAATCTTCTTCAGGCCATAGGCATTCCGGCGAAGCGCCTCTCGATGGCGCTTGCATTCCGTGAGCATCTGGTGGGCATCCCACCACAATTCTATTTTAACTGTGAGCCGTAAGGTGATTTTAGGTAGCAGGCTTCCCCACAGTTTCAATCAATGTTCGATCCTTCGACCCCTGCCCGCACACTGTTCATCACGGATCTGATGGCTTTATGCCGGTCTGGATGAAGCGAGCGGAATCGGAAATGTCTAAAGAGAGGAAGGACAAAGGTCAGAGATAATACACGTGCATGTAGGTGATGCGCGCAATTATCAGATGGAAAGTGATCACGACGCGCATCGGATTTCGATAGATACTAAGATAGACAGATCTTCCCACTACGGCGTCTTCTTAACATGTAGTTCGTACAAAGGGTACATACCTCAATCTCAATATGTAATTATGAGGTTCGTTCTCATAGACCCCGGCATGCCCACTAGAAGGTTCGTTCCAGAATGGCCGCCTTCCTGTCGGGTCCGATCTCTGATGGGAAAATGTGTACCACAAAAAGCACGAACCTCTTATAGTGCATGCCGATGTCTAGTTCTCAGAACGCCACCTTCAGAGGGGCCATGAATCTCGGCAGAACGGATGGGCACGAGACTAATCATGGATAAAGTTGGTCAGCTTATGGATGACCTGGAAGGAAGGAAGGAAGGAGGGTTTATTCTTGGCAAGGTCCTAGTAGAACTACCTGCATCATCTCGTGGCGACGCACAGAGTGCGGTGATTATGGACTCATGCTTCTCCAACACTCCAACTCCTTTTGCAACACTCCGACTTCCTTCCACCTGGTCAGTCAGATAGTACTTCTCTGATCATCTCGCCAGGTCGACAGTGGTTCTGGGTCTCTTACCGGATTGACATCCATCTTGAGCCTAAGTACACATTTCTCTCCCACGTCGACTCGGAGGCACAATTATTCGAGCCTCGATGATAAAGTGCCCCAATTTTTGAGGAGCTGTTGCTAAGGATGGAATACAGCCTATCCTTTAAACTCGGACAATCAACCACGTTTCCAATTCAATTTGGTGCTGCCTGAGAATCTTGATTTGCCAGAGTTCGAGTCGCTGCAAGCTTAGTAGCGCCGTTAGCGTTGTATGTTGACATCTCAAGACAGTAGGTAGTGTACTACGGTAAATTGTATACACTGGCAGGAGCGTGTCTCAATCATCGTCATCCTATCAGTGACGAGGCAGGTCCGAACCGTGATCTACTGATCTAGGTCGGAAAAAGTCCGTGCTATTTGGGGCTTCATTATACGTGAACTGGATCCATCCAGCCGCGAATTGGGTGACGCACTCAAAAGTGATCGTTGAATCGGAGTTTCCTAACCAGCGTGCTTCTTACCTGCATGTACCCGCGATACCCTCATTGATGAGAGACGTCATTGTGTAGTACATCTTTCCTTCCCCCAGAACCCCATGCGCACACCGACGATGAATGCTATTGACTGCATTTCGTGTATGCCCTCGATCCGGCCAAAACTTTGAACACTCATTCTCATTTCCCGTAGGTTTTGACATATCGCTTTGCAGCTTCCTAGAGTTCTTGAGTTGTACTCTGTGGTCACGGAGAGCTCGGCTAAGGCTTGGTAGGGAGAAATGCATGCGTGAGGCGAATCGTAGATTGGGAGGACACTGACTGTATATCTTCCTGCCTTCCATTTGCGGTTTTTGTTTTGAATTTACAGGTGTCTTGGCTTATCTACGGCAATGGTATAGACTGTCAATGAAAGAAATAAAGGCGGGTACCGTTACTTGGGATTCTTCGTTCGACGGTATTATTGCCACCGAGTGGACGGGAAGTCGTAAGGCTTCGGTCATAGCAAGATACTCCAAATCGAGAAGCGACGTTGAGTATAAAGACCCTCCATAGCGAATGCACCTTTCTTCAGCACGCTCAGTCCTGTCTTTTCTCTTCCACCCAGGCTTGAAAGCAGCAAAACGATCATCGTTTGTTGCTGCCACACGTTCCTTGTACACGCACTAAACTCAACGGTACCTCTGCTCGTCAGCGGGCCACCCGACTCGCCTATCTAATCCCTCCCATTCCCATCGACCGCTCGTACCGTCGCCCAACTCACGAGGACAAACCGCCCCCTTTTACCATGCATTCTTCCCAAAACGGTAACGGAGGTTGGGTTTCCATATTTTATCCACTTACCTACTGTTCACTGATCCCGACGTGACCAGGATCTGGATACCCCAGACTCAATATTGGCTATACGGGTCCTACACAGCCGCCAAATGACTGTAAGCGCGACTATGATCATTGATAAGAAAGCAACACTAATTAGCGAGACCAACGCACAGATTCCAACTTCGCACAAGCACCTCCTCGTAATAGCACTCTCCCGACAAGCCCGCCCATCGCGCCGAACTGTACGTCGCTGCATTACGGATAGATGCCAAGTCAAAACTAAAAACGTACAGATGAAGCTCAAAGACTCACATACGCCCCGAGGTCCAATTTTGGTCTTCCGGAGCAGGGCAGGGATTACAACGCATTCACCATGCCCGCGGCCCAGGGACCGATGCCCCAGTTCAGAGGTCAGTACTTGACGCAACCAGTCACCAACAACTTCCACGGCAACTATGCCGCGTACCCGCCTCTGAGATCCGGCGTAAGCGCGTACATGCCGCAGCAGGGGTCGGCGGAGTCCAGCACGGGTAGGTCGCTCGAACGCGTTGTTGAACGTGCTAACCAGTTTTATTGCAGTGCGCCCTGTTCAGCCACAGATCGAGATAGCGAATGGTGGCGTCGACTTGCGCCAGTCGCTCCCGTCGATGGGGAATGTCATCAAGAATAGGGATATTACCATCCAGTTCCCGGATGGTAGGACCAAGGTCGTCAGGACCCACGGTGGCGTCGTTACGCTCTACATGGCAGCCCAGGCAGTCCAGGAGTGGTACGCGCAGTACACTGGTCGGTCGGGCTCTTGGTTGAAGGGCTTTCGCGTCGTTCACGGCGTCTACGTCGCTCACATCGTCTAAGCGCAGACGTGGTCAGCATACTCCATCCAACAGCCCAAGTTGCGACGAACCCTTGACCATTATTCCTTCTATGCATCCTCATTGCCAACCTCCTTCAAGTATACCCTTTCTGCCATGCCTTCATGCCGGTTCGTTGGCATCGTTCCCTTCTTTATCTTCATCAGCACCTCTGGTACAGGAGACGGAGACGTTACATACCGATTATTGCTTTATCCAGACGCCCCGATTGCGAGACAATCTCCTTCCTTCCTTCTTTCCTTCCTACCTTCCTACCTTCCTTCCTACCTTCCATCCTTCCTCCATGTTACCCATTCAGCTGGGTCTTGAAGACTCAGGTTTCTGTAGCGACAATGTCTGTAAAAAATGAATTCAAGTCACTGCAATTAGTCCATACGTCAGTTACTAGCGCCGTCGATTTTGACAGCGTGGCCAACCGTTCCCACGATGACCAAAGACGCATTTGACCAGTTCATTTAAGGAGCATCCGAATGACGCTGGCACCGAACTTGACTTGAGAGGCGCCACACCGACGAAGGCTCAGTTCGTTACTTTTGAGTGAGCATGAAAAGCAATCTATTGACGCGCTCTCGTCCAGTCGAAGAGAAGAGGATAGATATAAAGGTACACAGTCCAGTCGCAGCACAGAATCCGAACGCCGCTTGTAGCGCCACACCATGACTAGAGACACAGTCAAGTCAACGGTCGGAGGAAACGAGGCCGGAGATGACGCGCACCGATAGCCTGCAGTGAAGGCGCGAGCCCAGCGATTGCTTCGATATCGTTTTGAACCTTGTCTATGACCTGTTAAATTTGGCTCAGAACGAAGAATGAAATAAAGGTTGCGGCACGCAGACATCAAAACTGTGAATATATATAAGAAATAATTAAATAATCGTGGTTCAGACCACACTTGGATTTAAATCACTTTCTGAACCCTAAGCCCTGAGGCTCCTACTCACTATCCATTATCGCTGCTCACAACAATGTGTACAGGCGGAAACTTCGTTTAAAACACTTCATGTTTTAAATCCACATTTAATTGAGAATTTAAAACCGTCTATCACAAGTACAAGTTTTAAATGTCTAGTTTTAAATATCTCATTTCAAATCATACTACCGACAAGTCCCGCACCTGACCAAGAGCACTGCTAAATGCAGGTAGCCGTGCGCCTCCGGTACTGCTCACATTCGTTGACACATCAAGCTCTATTCGGAAATCTTCCCTGATTCCAGTCGCCGACACACGTAGTAGCGACAATCGACTTCAGCGTTGTAACCATAGACAGTGTCCACTCATCTCGACGACTCTCGTAACGTCCTTGCAGAACCGCATGACCAAATATGCATCCGAGTCGCCGTACTCGATGGTGAGCATTGCAGAAGAACAGTCATGAACGGCGGAAGGCCTAGTCTCCAAGGATGCAACAAGAACGGTGTATGACTGGTCACCGTTCTTCCGGACATGGGTATGTCGACCCTGCGTCTGCAGCCAACAAATGACATGCGCGCCAACAAACATAGAGCGCGTACCCCCATAGCGACACGCGACGCCAATACATGTCACTACCTCGCGTCATCCTCCAGGCCGTCCAGAATCTTGGCTATGAACTCCGGAGCTCGCCGCCTAGCTCATCGGCGTATTGGACAACGTAGGTCATGGCGTAGTTGCGGAAAATGCGGCGGACTTCCTCATCATGCATGACAAGCAGGCTGTGAGCATCCTCGCGTAGTAGTGGGATGGATGGGTATGTCTGCTTCAGTTGAATGGGTTCTTCTCTTCCTGACAGCGCACTAGGAAGATATTTTCGAGCACAATCTTCGACCACAGAGATGAGGCAAAAGAACCTACGCTCAGGTTCGACTTCCTCAAAAATACGATGTAGAATGCCGCCATGGAGGATGGTGACCAACGCAAGTTGCTCGGCTCGGTGTGCTGTGAACAAATAAGTTGAGTTACTTCAGGCTTTCGAGAAGCATCGAAAGAGCTTACATAGAGGTGTGCGCAAATCGCTGAGAGATTCATGAGTGCGCCGCTTTGGCCAATGAGCCGAGCACGGCGAAGGTATTCAATGTTGAAGTCCAAGTGCTGCTGGAGCTGACTTCCGCCCATGCTCAACCCAAAGCTTATCTGCGGTAACTACATGATATTCCGGATAGCGTTGACTGCGTATGGCGCGGTGTCGGATCCGTGTAGGAAGTTCAACGACGAAAGTGTAAGCGTCGCTGTCAAGGGAAGGACCATGGACGGAAGCTCGGAAAGAACTAGTCGTTGTACTTGGTCGATGGGAAGCCCGTAGAATACGACGTTTCCCAAGAGATCGTACCCACGACGGCCCGCTCTTCCAGCACATTGACGATGCTAGTAGTGGTTCTTTACGATTGGATCTTCAACGTCGAAAGATACACGGTACATACCATAAAGGCAGTCAGGAAAGAAGAATCGCCACAGAACACCGATGCTTGAGCTGGCGCGTTGATACCTAGAGCAAGTGTGCCCGTTGATGTCATACGTACCACGACGAAATAAACTGTAAATCCAACATAAGTACTAAAAGGTGTGGCCTAACGGAAGGACATACCTTTCAATCCAGCTTCGGTAACGCTTGTTCATTCCAGCATGAGCGATTCCGCGGTGTAGTGCCTGGATGAGCCAAGAGGTCCTATCAAACTTCCAAAGCTCCTCCTTGCTCTGCTCATCCAGTTCGCTACTCGAGTACAATCCGGCAAACGAAGCGGGGGATCGGGGTCAAACATGTACGTCGCTCGTTAGCATCGTACGGTTGGTTATCGGGATCCTTCAGATGGCTGGCGATTACTTCAAGTTAGACTACCAACTTCATGTCGATCCGAGGAATGAACATACTAGGAGCTGGCGCTTATGGAGATCGACAGCCAGAGGTAAAATCCGGCGTCGAGGTCTGTCAATGCTGGATTTGCCGGGAGCACGTCGCTGTCGGCAAGGTCGTCAACAATTTCATCGACGTTGAGAGAAGCTGTCGCGTCGTTCATGGTATCCATGGACAGGAGCTGTAGTCGACGCGTTCCCGTGCACCTAATCGGCCGTGGGGCTGGAGACCGAGGATGTGAGCCTGTGGCTCGCACGGATGACATACACAGCAGGTTGATGTTGAGACAATGACTGACGAGGAGGAGGACGATTCTCGTAGCACTGCCACCGCTACGTTCTCGCGGCACGTAAGCGGTAAAGCCCTCTCATCTCCCACCACCTCAAAAAACCAATGAACCGCGTTATCCTCACTCGATTGATCGGGAACATCGTTGTCGTTGTCGGAATCCGGCTTGGAGAGAGAGCTTTAAAGGATTGGGTGAGTCCTGCTCCCAATTGACTGGACTTTGCTTACCGGATGTGTTACTCTCCCTCGTCCTTGTCCTTATATGTGCGGTACCAAACGACAGCGCGCACGACCCGCTGTCGCCGCCTCGGAAACTCAGGCAGATCTCACCCTCTTCGACTCGAGCAACGTCGCCAATCTCCGGTGCGTACCGATGGGACGAGCCCCGGTAGACACCTCACATGTCCCCAGAACCGTTACGCGAGTTGTAACCTTTGGAATTCAGGCCACAGGCGGCCCTCCCTTCCCCGCGCATGTCGGCTACGGCCACATCAGCGTCTACGCTCGCTCCATTTGCGGGCTCTGCCACGCTAATAAGAGTTGGGAAGAACGTCGCCCAAAACCCGAGGACCAAGTCCAATCTACTCCCAAGGTACAAATCTCTGTATTTATCGGAATTCTGTTGACCATCCTTCAAGGCTTAATCCAAATGTTGTCACCTCCCATCGACGCCCGACTTCCTGAAACAATGGTCAGTACATGGATCCAGCATTCTTCAAAGACTCACACCGGCACAGGCTCCTTCTTGACCCCCCTCCTTCCTCCAATCCCCTTTCACCTTGAATGTCTTTACCTAAGCTACTTCTTGTACCAACGATTATCTATTCTAATGTCATGTAATGTTTCCGTAGTTTTTCTATATGTACACCCCCCTTCTCACCCTCGCGACTGAACTTGTCACCCTACAATGCGTTAACGCTTTCACGAAACAAGAGACCGCGAAGCGAACAGACCTTCATAGGATCATCACGCAGGATTTAGATGCAGACCGAGTTGCAATGGCGTGCCTCTACAGCGCTACTATTGAACGTGCGGCAGAGGAAAATTGGTCCAGAGGTGACTGTCATCTCCAAAAGAAGAGTGGCGTCCGAATCGACTTGGCGATGGAGTTATTCTGTCTCTATTGAGGACGACTTCCTGTGAGGAATAGTAGATTTACCGTGGGGCCGTGTACTCACCTACTGGCGAATCCTAGAGCGGGCAAGGGGCAAGGTCGAACACAGTAGAACTCATCCGTGGCTGCTTGCCAACCCCTCGCGAGATTTCCTAAACCACATGTTCAACTTTGTTAACATCATGATAGAAGTGACGGACTTCAACTCGGACTAGATTAAGACTTGGCGCGAGTCTAAATGCGTACCATCGAGAAATGGTCATCGGCAGAGTCGTGGCCGAGGAGGCGGAACGACAGCATAGCACGCTCTACGGCAGAGGAAGGCTCAGGATTGGAGGGCTTGCATATCGGGTTCCTTGAAGCAGTCGAGGAAGTACACGGTGTCGGCCTGTGCTCGGGCAAGCTCAGCTGGTCGCTGAAAGAAGAGAACTATTAGTTGGCATGTACAGCGTGCGGAGACAACAGCGCACCTGTTAGTCCATGATTTCGTCCCCTACGAGAAACGGAACGCAGAGGGGAGGCGCGTATTGTCCATAAATAGATCCTGCGCGCGCCTCGCGTAGCATCGTCGTCATGTGCGTCGAGTAATTGGTTTCGCGTAGCGGACGGTGGAGAAAGATCCTGTTCCTGCACGTAGCCAGCTTTACACTGAAAGAACTCCTCTCGCTGTGGCCGTCGACAACCATGGAACCTGTAACTACACCGATACCCTATATTGTCAAAGCATCAGTAAATTTACACGGACAGGACACGGGAATGAGTGTACCATGAGGGCGGTCAAAGTCCCGGATTCAACCCATCCGAGGCGTCTAGTTTCGCCCTTGATTCTAACATCGAAACAAATGTCTTCCCAATGAAACATCGCAGTCTGTTCCTACGCTCCGTTGCGGGCGTGTTCCTCCGTGGGATCGCCTGGATCATGAGAGGGAGTTCGAGCTTCTTCGTCCTCTGAAACCTTCTTGAGCGTAGATGTGCCTACGACGGAAAACAACTTCGCCGGCGATTATGTACTCAGTATACACGCCAGCCCAAGGTCTTGTTGAACAGTGCGTCAATCTTGATATAGGGCAAAAGAGTCAAATCGAACAAACCTCCGCAGATGCGACCGCATGCAGGAATAGGTCTCCAGAAGATGAAGGGTACCCTCTTCAGCACCAGCCACAGAGCAAACCCGATTGAAGTTGGTTTGGATACGAATGCACGTCCGTCTCGGCGTTGTAGATGACTTCGCGAAGAAGAGAGTGCATCGTCTCCTTTGGGATACCCTGGTAGTTGATTCCGCCGCCGTCCTCAATGTAGAATCCATGGCTTTCACCGGCGATCGATTTAAGAAGAGTAGAACACCCATTATCATTACACGCGTCAGTACACGCTGTCAATTGGCAAAAGGGAACAGAACTCGCCTTACGGGACGTCCTAACACGAAAGGCATACACCGCGCGTAGGAATAGGTCTTCAGAAGATAAAGGTGATAAACCCGCACTGGAGCCGTCCGCCTAACGTAATCGCCATCAACTCCGTCTCTCCCACACCAGAACGAAATTCAACCAATCAAGATGTCCCGCTTCCTTTTCTCTCCGTTGTTTAGAAACGTAGTCGTAGTTGTCGTAGTCGGCGTTCGGCGAGATGGCTTTCAAGAAGCTGGTGAGTCTTCGCTGCGAGTTACTTGTATTTTGCTTACCGTGCCTGCTACTGTTCCCTCCTCACCTTTGTTGTCGTGCCTGGGCGTAACGCTGAACGATAGCTTTCTCCGCCCATCGAGACCGCCTCAGATAATCAAATCGGTCTCGAGTTCGCCAACCAGAACAACTATGATGATTGTATCCTCAGGTGCGTCACCCATGTTACTACCGCCAGACCCTGAGGATATTGGCAGAGCCGTTACTCGCGTTGCAACCTTCAGACTTCATCCCGCCAGCAGCGCGCCCTTCCCCATTCGCATGCACATCAGCACATACGCTCAGTCTATCTGCGGGCTCTGCCTCGCCAACAAGGCTTCGGATGAGCACCAACGACCACCAAATGATGCCAAATCTAGTCCAAAGGTGAGGGCCTCTTCATGCTGATGAAGATGACTGACCGTTTCCAAGGTTTAATCGTATCGGCGCCGCTGGCCTTCGTTGTCTAAAGTCTCCATTCAAAAGTCAGTACGGATATATTCGGACGCTGGTCAAATAAAAACTCACGTCGATACAGAATCTTTCTCGGCCTGTTTCCTCTCTTCCTTCCATCCCTACTCGCCCTTCATCGCGTTGAAGACCCGTTACTCTTAGTCATACTAAAAAAAGTCTATCTAATGTGATATCACCACTCTATCCTTGACAACTACCTATGTGTAACAATGTGCCACTATGACTCGATTCCCCCAAACATCTGGGTCATCGTACCCCAGTACATGCCAAGGAGAAGGTCCATGTTGGGTGAAAAACGGATATGCTGTACCAAAGGTAATACCGCCGCTCCTCCTCCGGGCGCTTTCGCATCTCCTCCTCTTGTTGGCGATGCTCAGCCTCGTGTCGCTCTACTTCTTGCGTGGCCTCTTCCTCTCGTACTCTTCACTCTGATTCTTCCCGTATTCTCGACTCTTATTCTTCTCGCAATTTCTTCTCTGCGTCGAGCTTTTCCCTGCCCTCCTTCTGCTTCTCCTCGCGTTGCCTACGCTCCGCTTCTCTTCGCACGCTTTGACCATTTTCTCCTCCTCCGCTGCCTGTCGTTCCTCTTCCTATTGCCGTTGTTTTTCCTCTCGCTGTCTCCGCTCTCTCTTCTGGCTCTTTCTGCTTATGCAGAAGCTCCTCTTCTCGCCTATATCGGCCTCTCTACGTCTGCCTCAAGACGGGACTCTTGCTCTGTGCGATCGTAAGGATAGCCTGCGGACTTGCATTCCGAGTCTGTCCATCTGGTGGATCATCCAGTCGGTGGCTAAAGGGTCAAGCACCGCCGTGTAGAGCTGGCCAAAGCGGTACTCCTGCTCCTACGTTTCTCAAGGGCGTGATAGTCGTGAACGTCGCCGTATACGTCGCCGGCCCTGGTAGAAACTTAACATAGGTCTTAAGTGATAAAAGCATTGAACAAAAACTACCTTAACAGTCATCATAAAACCAAGCTCATTAGCGCATGTCGAGGTTGTGTTGTGCGAGATAAACGCCAATCTGTTCATCATTTTTGTTAGGTCCGCCAGAAATGGACAAAGAACGTACTTCCTCTTGGTTTGCTCGCCAAATTCCGGCGGCTTAAAATGAACCAGATCTGGATCTGGGGTGCTTGCATCGGATCCGAGCACAACTCAACGAAATCTGTCTTCGGCTGCACGGAGTCGTCAGGTCAGCTCAGTCGTGGCGAGCTTCGCGTAGTCTCAGGGGGGGTATGAGATGCGATGATCCTGTGAACGGTCTTCATTCGAGTGTAGTCGCGACACCAAGCCCTGCGGAATGGTTGCCGGCCAAATGGGCGAGAGCTGAATACAGTGCTTGAGCATGACGGAGAGACCAAGACTCGACGATGATGAGCAGGGAAAGGTCTGAGAAGGGGTTAATCAATAGAAATAAGGTCGTGGAATGAAATAACTTACTAAATAAGGGCGATTACGACGGCAGGACGGACACAGCGGAACCCAAAGAGAACCCATATTACCAAGCTTCCTGGCGTGAACGGTCTCGGGGGATCGAGGACGAAGGGTTTGACGTTCCGCAATAGGCCAAGCCTATCAACAATCGACTTCAAAAATGTTCTTGGATGAAGTGTCGATGTTTGACCCGTCGATAAATGTGAGGCGGGACGTCGTGCTTTCGGGCTTTACCAGATTCGGAGACGCAGGATAGGGAAAATGGGAAGCGATAGCGTGTAGTGAGTCGTCAGTGACGCGTAAACAGAGATGCAGCACCCGAGGGGGGATCAAGTTCGGGGGCCAGGTCGTCATTGGGACAGTTTGGAGCAGGGGTAAAGGCGTATGAGAGGGAGTAGGATGGAAGGAGTTGGTGCTTCACAAAGGGTGTCGAGGAGTGCAGTCCGTGTAGGAGCCGTTTGACGACGTGTTGGGGGAACAATCGGAGAGTGTTTGGGACGCCGGTCACGCTCCGGCATCGACTTGCGACGGTATATCCTTCCTATTTTCTCCAACTCTTTGACATCGAGCCCAACAAAGACTGTAACCTCTATCACCCGACATGTCGCATCGCGACTGCTCACGCCGTACGCTGTCCTACGGCGCTTCTAATGCTTTAGATCCTTCAACCTACGCTTATTTAAAAGACTTATCATCAGTCGTACACGTCACAAAAGAGTAGCTTACCTTCTGTCCTACGTAACAATTGGTTCTTCATTCCTGTGCGAAGTGTTAGTACCCTAAGCCTAGAGGTAACAAAACGGTTACTTACCTTGCAAGGACCAAATACAATCAGGCCGCGCGACGACAAATCAAGAGGCGTCGTCTGTAAGGCTGTTAAGTCGGGTAAGAACCCGTCTTGAGCACAGGCGGATCACTCACCATCTTAGATTCAGACCCATCCGCCCTGCAATCGGATTCGCGCGAGTGACAAGGGAACAACTGACGTTCCAGGAAGCCCACTGTGTCCAATATCCTAAGACCAGCCATCGTCAATCAACGAAGTAAATGCCAAGTCCGCCGCTTACCATTTGTCGAATTAGTATCCGAGCTAACAAAACCGTAGCGTTGTAAGACTCATGACGGCTCGAAGTCGTCCAATCAGCAAATGAGGCTGTGATAAACTTAGTACGCAGCATAAGGGCAGCGACGAGAAAAAGACTTAGCAGGGGAGACGCGTTAGGCGAAGAAGGCTTGACAGCCAGTTAGTCGGCGAAGCGAGTTAGAAGAGCAATGACTACTAGTGTGCACGCGGCCAACTGTCAAGACCTGGTAAAGCGTGAGAGTGAATGACAAGGAGGTAATACACTCCGAGACGTACCCAACCCGAAGACAGAGTTAGAAGATCTTCATCAACGAGGGCAGTAGTCGTCGACACGTTGGCATCACCTTGCGAAATAACCACACCCAGGTGCGTCGCAGCACTGACGGAGATTTGGACGTTGATAAGATAGATTGTAAATACATATACCAGACATTTAAGCTCAAGTTAGATTCTGTAAAGAGTTCAGCAACACAAAACAGTGTAAAGGAATTGAACATACACGGCATGTTATCCCAAGAGCTCATCCTTGTCACGATCCACCTCTTCGTCCAACTCGCCATCGCCACCAAGCCGTTCCTTCCGCTGTTTGATACACCGTTGCAATGCTTGACCCAAGTCAACGCGGTTCTCCTGCAGGTGCACGTAGAGAGGCCGTTCCTTCGTGCCGAGATGCAAAAGATGTTCATAGCCATCTTCAATGAGATACGAACGCAACGTCTCGCGTCGTTGTTGACACACCGAGGCTCGAAACCGCGCGGAGGCCATGAAGCCCTCCTTACCCTCATCCACTTCCTCTAACGTCTCCGCATCGTCCATGTACTGCTTATCGCCAAGCGCCGTCCAAGCGGCAGTGAACGTGTCCATCGCAGAGAGGAACCTGACACAATCAGCCTGCTTGATCTCCCAATCGTGCAGCCACGTGTTCATCTCTGCTTCTGCACGAAACCACTGGACGCGATCACTTTCCTCCGACCAAGCCTCTATGTCCTTCTTTGTCCACTTTTCCTTCCCCCGAAACGTCCAAACCCAACCTTCTTGCTTTCCTTCTTCTGCGAAATAACATCAATACTGCTTTC